>JAXGGA010016671.1:0-26167 GCA_038373865.1 Uloborus plumipes | reverse complement strand
ATTGAAGCAAAAGACACTGAAAGTATTAGAATAGCTCAGGGTATGTTAGAAGGCAGTATAAAGTTGAGGAATAGGGAAAGAGCATGAAGATGAAGAAAATAAATTAAATTGCTTAGTAAACAAAAGGAAAATACTTTGATAGTCATTTTTCTGTAAAAAACCAAAAACATGGATTTTCGGAATAAATTTTCTGTATTTATATGAGTATATTATTATTTTTTCTTTTGAATGGTAGCAGTCTTGTAAAGTAAATTACCTCGATTGTACGCTTTTGTTTTTTTCCTCATTTGTATCTTTGATTTAATGCATTAGTTCAAAACCTGTCTATTTTTTGAACTTGTTTTAAAGCATTGCTCATATTCAGTTTAGCTTGTCTCATGTTTCTATTCAGCTTCTTTGCAACTTTTTTTTCATGGCTACTTTTTTGCAACTTTTTTTTTTCATGGCTACTTTTTTGCAACTTTTTTTTATTTTCAAGGCAACTTTTTTAGTATTTTTAGGCGACTTTTGCTACTTTTTTGTGACATTTTCCCTGTGGCAACCCTGTGGGCACTTGGAACAACTTACCTGAAGAGACTGTAATGAGCAATCGAGTAGATGACTTTAAAAGTGCCATTTATCTTTATTAGGGACAATAAGTTGACCAGCCTAGCTGGGTCCTGAGCCTGGTACTGGTCGTCACATTTGTTTTTGTTCTGAATACATTTAATTTCTCAACCACCTATGGATGGAGAACTTGTTTATTTTTCTGCATTGCTGCTAACTTTTTTTTTTTTTTTAATTTGAAAATGGTGAAAATTGAAGTTAAAATGTTGTTTCATTTTAGATACGACCAGGCCCAAGCGGGACTATGAGCTGGATGGTCGAGATTATCATTTTGTCTCTTCAAGAGAGCAAATGGAGCGGGACATCCAAAATCACATGTTCATAGAAGCTGGGCAGTATAATGACAATTTATACGGAACAAGTGTTGCCTCAGTTAGGGAAGTTGCGGAAAAGGTATCTTCATTTTTGATAATTTCAAATTTAGAATACAGTTTTTGTTTTTTATTTTAAACTAGATTTTGTAAATTGAGCTTTATAATTTAGAAAAGAATCATTGATATTATCATATAATAGAAGGTCTATTGTTATTTTTACGGCATGAGTGCCACCTTTCTGAAAACATATTTCAGCTATATGGTTTGTGCTCTTAGTTAAATGTCTGGCCTGAAGTCTTGGCTATCTTTGAGGTATTATTTCTGCTCTACATATGATTTTCATTAATGTCTCCAAATTTCTGATCAACAAGTTATAACGTACATAGTTATTGAGAAAAAAACTCTTTTTTTTCTTTTGATAACATTTTGGTTAGTTTCAATAAAATTGAATATTTACCCCCCCCCCCCCTTTTTTTATTTCTTTAAAACTTTCCAAAGGAGCACTGCAATAGGGGGGAAAAAAGTAGTTGTTTCATTTTTCCTTTAAAAAAATCTTTGTAATATGTAACATTGCCAAATACAATATATTGCATGTATATAAAATGATTTTAATTGAGTAAAGATAGTTAGCTTTCCCAACCATCAGCTAAACTAAATATTATGAAGTTGCTTGAGCAGGAGTGCTGTAGAAAATTCCTTCATATGCTCTTGGCACTAGAATTCTTTGAACTAAATACAATGCTTGATTTTGCCAGGGTTTTATTTTATTTATTTTTGTTTTAGGCTAAGCACTGCATATTAGATGTCAGTGGGAATGCAATCAAAAGACTACAGGTGGCTGGTCTCCATCCTATAGCAATACTCCTAAAGCCTAAATCAGCTGATTCTATCATGTAAGTATTAGTAACCGTCATTAAATTATTTTCCAATAGAAATTTATCAATCACTGTAAACCAGAAATTGTTGTATCCTAATTAAATACATAGCTTTGATTCTGCTGAGTAGCTTATTCCGCTAACTATTTGGTGGCAAAAGAAAAAAAATCTTTACATTTTAGTTCTATCAGAGAAAAAAGCTTTGTGTTTAAATCTCTGAACAAAATGTGTTGTAAAGACCAAAATTTGTTATCGCTTAATACTTATTTTGAAAATTTAGTTCAATTATTTCCCAAATCAAATACAGTTCACTTCCAACTATCCGCCAAATTGGGTGGCACAGGTATTGTGGATAACAAAAAAAAAAGCTTAAAATAAGGGGTAACTAAAGCAAAAGTTGTATTTTGCTTTAAAATATTTGTATTTTGCATAAAACGTGATATGAAACATGAAGATAGGTACAGTGTTAAAAATTATTTGTAATTTAAGCTCTGAAGCACATGAGCACTAGTGAGCTGGGGGCAGAACCCATAATAAATGTGGGAAAAAATGTATTTTAATTTATTTTATTCTTTTCCAGAGAAATGAATAAACGAATGACTGAAATCGCAGCATTGAAAGCATATGAAAGAGCACTTAAATTAGAACAAGAATTTGGAGAATACTTCACAGGTAATAAATTATTTTTTACTCGTGATATTTTAGTGGAAGTATCACTGTAAACAACATTATTGCTGAATAAATTATGAATAAACTTGAGCAGTTTTCTGTTTTCAGAGTTGCATTGTGGGACAAAAATAATTTGTTGAGATATGATAGAGAGAGAGATTTAATATGTTAGTGTGTGCAGTATAACCCCGATTTAACAATTGATAAGGGACTAAAACAAGTTATCATTAGATCAGGGAAGCATAGGTATCAGTTAAATTGTTAAAATTATTGATTGCTAAATGAATAGTTACCAAAGTTTAATGTATTTTTATTTCTTGAAGAACAAAAAATAGTATTTTTATGAGCTACTTAGAAAAAAAAATACATTGATTCATCGACCAAAAATATTTTCATTTATGTGTTTTGGATCATGGTCCTAGCAAGAAGCAAATTTTAGTTCTGAACACTAGATGTTAGTGAAGTTACTTTACTGCGATTTCATGTAATTTTTTTAAGGAACAAGTTACTGTATAAAGTAAACAAATTAATTTTTATTTTAATTAAAATTTTAGTTTAAAAAAATGTAGCTGCAATATATTGCCGGTTAAAAGCTAATAGATCATTAAACATCCAATAACTTTGAAAAAGAAAAAAAAGGATGCAATTTCTGAGAAGTAATCTGCTAATAATAATAAACTGATATTTAAAAAAAGTTCATTTCTTTAGAGTTGAATAAATTATAAAATAAGAGTTTTTTGTGCTAATTAGTGAGATTTCACAATTTTCAAATTAGTGGTATTCCCCCCAAAATTTTTTATTTATTTATTTTTCTATTTCTTTGTATGTTCCAACCTCTGACTCTGTTTCTCCATTTCAGCAATTGTGCAAGGCGACACGCCGGAGGAAATCTACAGTAAAGTCAAGTTAATCATTAGAGACCAAGCGGGACCAAGTATTTGGATCCCGGCGAAAGAAAAATTGTGACTCAAAATGAGGCACATCTCAAGTCTTTCATCAGATGAACTCTTAAATAAATTTAACTCATCAAATATGTAATAGGAAATGAAAGAAACTGGCAGCTTAGTAGGTGGCCACTCGACAAAATGGCCGCTTGTTCACGGTGGCCAGATTCCTCACTTTTGACAGGCTTGGAGGTTGCTTGCAGCACAACAAACTTGTGGAAATGCTTTAATTGCTGAATTGCTTGAAGACCACACTACACTGGAAGATGTCAACTTCTGTCCAATGTTTCTCGACTGCAATAATATTGTTTCTCTATCTCTCGCTGTTACATTTGGCATTTAAATTGACATACCTTCTTTGTAGCAATTCAAATTTTAAATTTTTATTTATTTATTTTAATTCATGACATGAGTTTTCCTTATAAAAAAAAAACATTTTTTTATGTATATAATGTTTTTTATAGTGTCATTACCTAGAGTTTTATTCTATTTTTCCATATTTCATCAACTTTTCATATTTTTAAAATAGTGTGATCTGTATTCTGCATGTTTAGATTTATTATTTAGTCATAAAAAATCGAGACTTGACTTTTGATAAAGCAATTTTTTGACTTTATGCTTTTTATCTTGTTACTATTTTGAGGATCTAATTCTCGTTTTTAAAGTATTTTATTTTTTATTTTAAAATAAATGTCATAACTAGCTCTAAAAATTGCTTTTAAAAATACTTCAAAGTTTCAATTTCATAAATCCGTAATTTTTAGTAGTCTGTAACTTTTTCAGAAGTTGGCTGCTGGAAAGTTTTTAGTGTGGTTCAAATGAAGATCTTAATTTATGTTCAGCCACCCAGGCAATTCATAGGTCATTCCTATTCGAGTAACGGGCAGTTAAAAGGCAACACTTTTATTGTGTATATTTTTAGCGCTTGAGAGAGTGAGTTTTATTTTTTAGATGTAATTTTTAAAAGAATGTGTTTTATAAGGTATAGCTTTATATTGCATTTTTATTGACTGCTGTTTCCTGTAAAGAAAATACGGAGGCAGAAATCTTTTACTATGAGTTTTAGCAAAAGCAAGACATGGGAAAAGCTAAATTTTTAAAGTTTAGTGTTCTTTTATGTATATGATGACATTTTTTATTATGTGTTAATCCAGGTCATTTTGCAAATGAAGGATGAAACGGCCAGGTCTCAGTTGCAGCCCTCTGGCAGTACATTCCATCCCTTGTTTTAGTAGGATGTCTGCTGCAATTCATTTTATAATTTCATAATGTTTTAAATGTGATATACTCCCAATTATCCATGCAGGGATTATGCGTGCATCTTTTTGGTTTATGTAAAAAAGGAAAAAATGCTTCTTTAGTACAAGAAAAAGCTGTTTAACTGTAAAGATAAGAACTTTTTGCTGGATTTAAAAAATAAAACTTGAATGAAAAAGGTATGTACTACAAATAGTTGTAATACCCTAATTACTTTAATGCATTTGTTTCGTTTTGCCTAAATTATGGTCATATATCATGTTTAAATACACTTCATATTGTGAGAAAATTAGGTGCTGTCTGCCCCGCTTAAACAAATACTGTCGGTTCCAAGAAATATTATTCAATTAAGCGGGGATCTTTAACATCGAGTCTATGGCATGGGTTCCGGGATGCTTTATTCTTATAAGCGGGGTATTCATTTATCCGTTACCCGGTTAAACGGGAACGACAGTATGTACGCTTTTCTATTGTAAACTAAACTGTTCCAGGTTATTCATATTTATTGATCTCTACTTTCACCATGCCTGGTGATTAGCCAGATAATTAGGAGTATAGCATATTTATGTAACTTTTTCAAGCACAGACCTGAAGGGTGTGGTGTTTAGTGCATTGTTGTTGAGTTGCTGACACTTTTCATCAAGCTTTTCCATTTTCATTTGATAAAACAAGATACTGGCTATTTATGGTGGGGAAAAAATTATGTATAATTCAGCTCCTGAATAAATAAATATTCAGGAGTTGAAATTGTCATCCAACTAAAGTTCCAAAATTTTCGTTTGTTTTTTGCTATTTAAAAACAAATATAAAATATTCGGAAACTTGAAGATTTTTGTAGAATATTAACTTGGTAATTGATTTAAAAAAAAACATAGAATATAATTTTGGGTTTGGCATGATTAGTAGGACTTTCCCTAAACTTAAACCTACAATAACTATATTATATGATGAGCATTCTTACTTTGCCGATTGAACAAATGCGAAGATTTTAAAACAGGTCAAAAAAATTTTAATTGCAATATTATAAAATGAGTGATGGTTGATCTTCTGATTTAAAAATTATTTTTTTCTCCTTTATGAATTTTTAAGTTCAGCATTATTAGATAGTTAATTTTGATAAAAGAAATTAATGTTTTTAAAATTTAGCCTAATTACTACAAAAAATAATTTTTGCAATATCAGTATTTTACAGATTTTAAGTTTCATATTTGTCTTTATTCACTTAACTATTGTAAATAGTGTCGGCACGTATTATCTAGGTTACTAATTTTCACTTCCAAACAACATTTCAAGTGTAACTTGTAAGTGATTTTGGACTTAGCAGACATCCTAATTTTCCATTTTACTGTTCAAAACTCACAAATTGCTTAAGGATCATGGATTTTTTTTTTAAGCCAGGGGGCTTCCTATGTGCATTAATGTACACATGTATTTTATTTTGTGTGTTTGTCATTTGTTGTGTAACACTTACCTCAAAAGTTACTACTGATTTGAATGTTCTGCTTATTAGCCTGTTGATACATAAGAATTTCTGTGAAATTGACTTATATAATACGGTGCGTTGATGACCGAACATTGAAATCTTCCCTCATTAATAAACTATTTGAAAACTTTGCTGCTGATTGAAGACAAACTGCTGATTGAAGACAAACTTGATAATTAAGATAAATTGTAGCTAATCCCAAACAATGTAAAAAATTCAAAGAAGTTGACATTTATTTTAACTCTCTGACAGTGATGCATGTGTCAAAATAATTTAAGGAGTTGTGGACAATATTTTATCAGCATTTCTTAAATGTTTTTAATATTGAAATAGTTTTTTTGTAAAATGTCAACTACTAAATTATACTTTCAGTACGAAAAACATTTTCTACAAATAACAACTAGGAAACCTCAGTGATTGATGTACCTCTTTTTTTAACTTATTGGTGATATGAAAGTAAGTTTTCAATAACTTAATTGAAAAGTGTATTATACATTTATGTATATTCGTTGTTTAAAAGTAAATAGTTTTGCCTCATTAAAAACTTTTTCACATGCAGATCTATCGGAGGGTTAAAAATTTTGTTCCATTTTACCTTTAGTTAGTCAGAGTTAAATCAAGAAGAAATAAGTGCTTTGAATTCAATGATGTTCCGGCAGCTTTCTAAAAATTCATTCAAAGTGTTCTTTTATGTATAGTTAAACATTTTGGTTTCTTGCTGATACCTGGCAAAATTTAGTCATCACTGAACATATTGTATTCATGATTGTGTTAATGCATTTGTTAAAATGAATGAATATGAATCCAGTAACGCAATTTTCAGGTAAGTTATCAAAGTGAATATTCCAGAAGTTTACCAAAAAATTTTCCTGCTTCACTATGGAATTAAAAGATTTCCCAGATACTGTTAAGTTCTTCCAAAAGATTATCTTGCTGCTAGTTTTAGTTTCAGTGATATAATGTGACATGTCTGACTATGTTCATGATCATCTTGTAAATGTGTGAATTCTCTCGTACCTGTGTTTCTGCAAATGTGTTCATATGCATCGGGATCTTCATATATTTTTATCACGTTGACGGTGAGCGACGATTGTCAGCAGTAAGGTGTAATTGATATATTGACTCTTGACAAAGTATTTAAATCTCAATAGAAGTTGAATGTGGTAAAGATAAATGAATTGTATTCTTAAGCAGAACTGAGTAATAAAGTGTAAAAAGCTTTTCATAGCTCTCTCTCTTATTTGAAAACATTTATATTTAAACAGCTACCTACTCTCATAGTTGAAGGGCTTCGGAGATGAAGGGGTTATGTGACAAAACCGAAATTGTGAGTAATTAGTTCAAAGTTTTATTGTTGCAGTTGTTGGCAGCTTTTTTGTTTTCTGGTTTTGTAGTTAGTGTGCGTATGAAATATTGCTAATGACATCTACTTTTTGATTTACCAAGTTTTATTTGCTTAGCTGTATCCATTGCTTCCAATTGTCCAGAGTGTTCATTTTTTAAAATGTAACATAGCTCCTTCATCCTCCAAGCCCTACAATTCTTTCAACAGGCTTGAGAATTTTGATGCCCTCTCGCGATCTCCAGGACCATCATTTAGGGCATCGGTGTGAGGGAGGGAGTCAATTTACCCACCCTAATGCAAAGCTGTGAATAGCTGAGGGTAATGATGGTTTATTCATAATGTCAACAAAGTAGTTATTTCTGGTTGGTTTTTGTTAACTACATTCAAAGAATACCAAACTAAAGATAATTTTATGATCTATAACAAATTGCATAGAAGATAGAACTGTGCTTAAGTCTAAAAAATAAAAGTGCTTATTAACAGAAAGCTCCAATTCATTGGATTAAAACAAGTTTCTTCATTAAAAGCTCAATTAATAGATTTCAATAACTTATTGGTATTTTGGGGAAAAACATTTGAAAAACATAAATATGAATTTGAAATGGATAATTTAGTCGTTTGGAATCGGGAGCTGAATTATATTGCAAACATGGGCGGATTTATGGGAGGGCAATGCCCCCCCCCCCCCCCGGTAAAATTTGGGATGTCTTTTAATTATCAAAGCTTACCCGACGAAAGAAAAAATTCTAAAAAAATTCAGAATGATCTTTTTTGGCAGTAGAAACACCATTCATTAAATAGAGATGACAAGCCTCACTAGTCAAGAAAATCTGCTAGCCAGAGAAATCTACTCATTATATTTGAATTATTTTCTTCTCAGAATGTTGATTTAAAATTTGCACAATTTCAAAACAATGCATTGTCAGTACAAAGCAAGATCTTTTGTGTAGTCATCGACGAAAGATTTTAAAATACCTTCCAGTTTCATAAATTCAAGAGAAGGTGGTTAGTTTGAAATGCAAAAGTACCAGGCTTATTTATTTTTTTTCTTGTGCAGCAGAAGACTAAAATTTATAAGCTTGCAACTAATACAAAAAAGAATTAAGTGGAGGACAATAACTAGCAAAATTAGCTAGTCCAATTATTTCTTAAATGTAAAGAAAAAGCACTGTGTGGAATTAAATGTTGTGCAGATTTTTTAAGAAAAGAACAATGATCTTAGCCCTTAACAGCTGAAAACTAAATTTATTATTATTACAATTGAATCGGTGAGTATAAAAACATCAGTCACAAAAATTCGAAAATTCGTTTTTGTAGAAACAAGCTGTGGGAGGCAAGATGCGTGTTGAGGTCAAAAATCACGTCAGTCAGGTTACTAATTCGAAAGATACGGGGCCTGCTATTTGAACGTTGATCGTAGAAACAATGCTAGAACTAAGACGTTTTTTCTCTCTCCTTAACAATTTGAAGTTCTGGACTGATGTTGTTTATGCACTCACCATGTTCATTAGCCATGATTGTTTCAAAGTAGAAGAAATTGTAATGACATAAACAATAATAGATACTTAAGTACACAGTATGTAATTATTCTAAAATACAGCACTGAATAATAAATAATTTAGAATAAATATCTTCATTTGCATTTCTTTTTTTTTTTTTTTTAATGGATAATAATGGTTTCTTTCAAATGGATAAAAATACTGTAATTTTTCACATGAGCGAGCAGTCATATATCTCTCGTACTGGCGATGTGTGTCGTTACACTGCGTTGTTTCAAATAAAATAACTTGCATTGTAGTTATGAAAAAATATAGTGTACTCTTTTCCAACATTTTTTTTTTTGGTTAAGTATACTTAATTTTTAATTTTTTCAAAACTCGACCAAAAATGTCATGCGCTGTCTCATTCCTCCCGCCATCCCATTCCTACCGACTCTCCTCTACTCTTAGAACTTCTTTTATGAATAAATCATATTCTTAATGATGCTTTTGCTGCAGATAAATTTTATAAAAAAAGTTGTACTTTACTCTTTTACGGGATGCCTTCCATCTCATTTTACACTTGGATGGGGATTTAATTGGGTAAAAATGTTGAGTTATTAGCAGGACGTGATATCTAATCCAGTAGTCTGTTGTATACGTTTTACTATTGCTCCTGCTATCTGCTGCCTGTTCTATTTTTGCCTGCACTACAATATATTGGCCATCTGATGCCATGGTTGCTGGTGGACGACCACTGTCGAACCTTTAGACAGCTGTTCCGCAGTGGGGTGACGGGGGTACATTAAATATGTTCGTTATCACAAAATCCTCCAAGTTCCTATTCCAAATCAATACTGCTGGGGAGTACTGGAACAGGGGTTTGCTTGGCTCTTGGTCTGGATCAAAAAAAAAAAAAAAACAGCGTTCTTCAGGGGCCCATCCAACCTGTAAAAACACATACACTGGGAGGTGCGGGGACCCTGGACAGTTGTTCTTACAATTAGAAGTATTCTCTAAAGTCGTGAAACTATGATGAGCAATGCAGAAATCTGCAGCCATACTTTTTATACCTTGACCATCCTCAATCTTTCTAAAGATTCAAACTTAGGTAAAACTGTCCAGATGTTTCCTGAAAGACTCACTATACGACATTTCACTCTGAGGCAAAAACTCGCCGTCGTTTAAACTTGTATACGAGTAGACCAAGAGCTAGCCAAAAAAAAATTCTATCATAAGGTACATTAAATTCTTTTACTTTCGAATTCAGTACATTTTTTGGCTAATATTTATTGCTCAGTCAGCTGGGTAAGGAACCGGGCGAAATGGTGAGTGATCAAAGTTTGCAAGTTTCCTTAAGATATTCTTCAAATTTCTGCCCAAAAAACGGCAGTTATTTTGAAGGTTAAACCTGAAATATCTTAAGAACTTCTTTAAAACTCTTAAGATTAAAATCTTAATATATGTTTGAATGATATGGGGATTATTCTGATGAAAACGGCTTTTTCAAACGAAAAATGTGATGCTGATCCGAATAAACATTGTAGATATGTGTATTATACATACGGCCGTGGTGGCATGATCGGTAAGGCATCGGACTCGTCTCCGGAGGGACCCGGGTTCGATCCCAGCCGATCAAAGATCCATCGTCTTGATTAATAGTGGAAGGAGGCGTTAAAAAGTCGTGGTCACAAAGTCCTCCAAGTGAAACGATACCTCTGGGGGTGCCTGGGCCTAGGTTTGCTCGACCCTAGGTTCTGGTTCAAAATTAAGAACAGAGCGCTCTTCAGGGCCCTATCCCTGGTTAAACCATGAAGCTGTGGTAGGTACGGGGGACCCTGGAGATGTGAAATGAAATGTATTATACATACATGTATTTTAATCACAATTATGTGATTAAATTAATGTATTTACAAGTATGCTTGCATTACATAATTTGAATAAGATTATTTATAATATCTGCAGCAAATATTTTAAACAATTGGTGCAGCATACAACACTCTTGCATTCTTAGGAGCATTTCCGAAAATTGCATAAGAGAATTTCAAAATATATATACATGATTTCGAAGTCACCTAGACGGAAACGAAAATTCAACCTGATAATAATCGGGAGAAATCTAAGAATAACGTAGCTATAATAGATATATCGGTGGACTGGTTGAAAGTCAAAAAAAAAAAATGAAAGTACGGAAAACATTTCTTTCTTCAACGTGTTGTGAAAATACTAAAAGGGGGTCTCAGAGACCGAGCGGTCTCCGGTCTAAGGCCATAGGCGGACTTAGGCTGTGAATTCTGGGGGTGCAAGAAACCGAGATTTCTACCCCCCCCCCCCCCCCCCCCAAATTCCCGGGCAATCAAAACAAAAATTTTATTTTTCCGATCAATCTGTTTTTTGGCTCACGGAGCATAAAGTTAGTAATTTTGTCCGTGGAAGTCTGGACTTTGAGAACCTCTGAAGCAAGGACGTATTTAAGGGAGGGGGGCGGGGTCCGGACCCCCTCCCCTCCAAACCGATGTCTTTTATCTCAAAACTTAAATGAACATAAATATAGACATATTTTTTTTTTGAAATATATTACAAAGTTTAATATTTTATTGAAGTATTATCAACATTTTTCTTAATAATTCCTGGAAAAGTATTTGTCTCCTGATTTTCTTTTATTGTGAAATATTTCTTCGAAGGAATTGAATTGGTTGAGTGCAAAAACAACGTCAGTCAACAACTTCAAATTGTTCGGTAGAGAGAAAAAACATCTTAAAATGTAATTAATTCACATTTAGAATTTTTGCATGGATGACTTAAAAATTGCCAAAAATTAATTTACTACTGCATTTTTTAAAATTAAGTATACTTAATTTCGTTATCAATTTTAATTAATTAATTACATTTTAAGTTAAACATTATATATTAATAATTATTATAGTTTTGATTGAATTAGTGTTTATGTAACAAACAATTAATGCTTCTGATTTATCTTTCGTGACCTTGGACATCCCCCCCCCCCTAAACAAAGTTATAGATACATGCTTGCTCTGAAGTTATGTTGTATTTTTGGGCTTTCTTTCTAGTGAATTAAGTTGAATTGTAGCAATGAAAAAATGTAACTTATTTTCCAAACTGTTTTCAGATGAAATATGCTAAATTTATTTTTTTCAAAATTTAAGCAAAATGTTGGGGGGGCAGGGCCGTGGTGGCCCGATCGGTAAGGCATCGGACTCGTGTCCGAAGGGACCCGGGTTCGAACCCAGCCGATCAAAGATCCACCGCCTTGATTAATGGTGGCTGGGAGGCGTTAAAAATGTCGTGGTCACAAAGTCCTCCAAGTGAAACGATACCTCTGGGGGTGCTGGGCCCTAGGGTTTGCTCGACCCTAGGTTCTGGTTCAAAATTAAGAACAGAGCGCTCTTCAGGGCCCTATCCCGGTTAAACCACGAAGCTGTGGTAGGTACGGGGGACCCTGGAGAGTGTGAAGTGAAGTGAAGGGGGGTGCGGGGCACCCCCTGGCACCCCCATAAGTCCGCCTATGTCTAAGGCGTGTAGCCGATAACTCTGAGACGGTGGGTTCGACTCCCACTCTCGCTCCAGTTGTACTTTCCTTCCTTTGTGATGTAACTCTTTCATACATTGTCTGTATAAGATATATGTAAAAAATCCAAAGGCGTAGGAACCGGGGGAGCTCTGGCTCCCCCTGGAATATTTCAGACCGACTCGACTCCCCCGGAAAAATTTCTTTACTACAGCATTCTGCAGCGCACTTTTTTTTTTTCCTTAAACCTGTTTTAAAATGTATGATCTACTTTTCCTAGGAAATTCAGGCAATGTCACCAAAAATCGTTAAAAGTCATTTTTAAAGGTACCATTTGGATTTTTTTTCCGTTAGAGAAGTTTGAGATTTCCTATTTCTGAGCAAATATTCCATCGAAAACTCAGGCAGGAATTCAAGTGAAACTCCATTGCAATCGCTTCGAGGCGGTTACTTCCTGAGATATAGCAATCACCCCCGCGCAGAATATGTGCGATTGCTCCACCCCCCTTCGAGATATTGACACACAAATTGACCGACAAAAGGTAGCCGGCGCTTCTCGGGCAGCGGATGCGTGGTAATTGAGAGGTCAGATATGGGGCGCGATTATCCCCACGAAAGAGAAATGTTAAACATTATGATTTTAAAGTTATTTACTTTCTCATATTTCATTTCAGTTCTCATGTGTATTCAATGACCACTGAAAATATTACTTGAATTACTTGCATACATGTCATTATTTCTATTGTAAATTAAAAAAATATAGTCGGTTACTTCCTGAGATATAGCAATCACCCCCAGGGCCTGATTACCCAAAAGGCATGGGAAGCTTGAGCTTCTCCTAAAATTTCAAGGGGGCCCAAAAATGACTGAAAACTTGTAATTTAAATTCTAGTTCTGCTTTTAAATGCACATCTAAAGGTAATTTTAAAAATTAGAACTGGTTCAATAAAAATTTTCTGGAAAGTTTAAAAAGTGAAGACACATTTCATAAATCATTAATTCCACCACAAGCTATTTTTAAATGTGGGACTTGACCCAACTTAATTTTATTATGTTTTATTAATTCTGTGAAATAATAAATCTAATGTAACATCAAATCATAGAATGGTATGCATGTGTATTATGTATGTAACTTCTACATATTAGTGAAGGAAGGGAACAGACTTTAATCTGAATTCTGGCTTGGGCAGCTCTTAGAAATGATATGTACTCTTAGCAAGATTCGTTTTTGATTGTCTCATGAATATAGAAATCCCCCCCCCCCCCGCCTCTGCCTCAAAAAGCAGGGGGCCTCAAAATGAGACAGAGCTTCCTCTAACTTCACAGGTTAATCGGGCCCTGATCACCCCCGCGCAGAACATGTGCGATTGCTCCACCCCCCTTCGAGATATTGACACACAAATTGAATCAGCACCTGCACTCAGTAGCGTCTACCTACGGACCAATTTTCGTTTGATTCCGCCGGTTACTTCCTGAGATATAGCAATCACCCCCACGCAGAACACGTGCGATTGCTCCACCCCTTCAAGATATTGACACGCAAATTGAATCAGCACCTGTACTCAGTAGGGTCTACCTATGGACTAATTTTCGTTTGATTCCTCCTGTTAATTCCTGAGATATAGCAATCACCCACGCGCAGAACACGTGCGATTGCTCCACCCCCCTTCGAGATATTGACACGCAAATTGAATCAGCACCTGTACTCGGTAGGGTCTATCTATGGACCAATTTTCGTTTTATTCGGGAGGGAGGGATTCGCAAAAAAAATGTCAGGTGCACCAGTACACTTGGTGGTACATATGTGCAAAAATTTTTGTTTGATTTCATGCAGTAGTTTTTGCTCTAGCGCGGTCACAAAAACTGGTCACACACATACAGACTCACACACAGACAGACATTTTCCAAAAATGGTCGAAATGGACTCAGCGCACCTCAAAACTCGCAAATCCGTCAAAATTCAACATTCGAAAATTTTCACGAATCCAATACTTTCTTCTATATATTAGATATATCAGAAAGTAATAAAAATGCAAAAGTCGTTGAACTTGTCTTTTGAGGAAAGATATATTAGCAGTGCTTTTAAATTACTTTTATTCACAAAAAGTGTGTTCATTTGAACATTTATGACTTTGTAATAATTGATCTTGTGTGTAGGCCGAAAAGTGTGGCTTGCAACACACACACCTAAAAGCGTAAAATTGCAGCGGGCTCCCCCTGTACAAAGTTCCTACGCCACTGTAAAAATCATACGTAATGGAGGCAAAACACTAGATTGTAGTCCTCATCAAAAACCCGGGCATATAGCCCCAAACGAAACGAAACGGAAATCCTAATGCTCCAATTCCTATACACTGTCTCAAATTTTTTTGTGCGACCTCCGCCGTATCTGCGCACGCGCCAAGTCTCTTCGGACTTTCTAGAAATAGGGGGGAAAAGCAACGAGGAAGTAGTAAGGCCGATTCAGATTGCGAGCGAACGAAGCGTTTTTCGCTCGCAGGTGAAAACTTCCGATAATTATTCATACTAGATGCGGGCGAAAGTCACGTGATGGTATTCACCCACTAAGGATAAAGCGCGCGCATCTCGCGAAAGCCAATGAAATCGGATGTGCACGCGCTCAAAACAGAGCAAAGATGGCGCCTTCCCTCTGACTGGCTGTCGCTTTCGTTGCCCAATTTCGCTCGCCTTTCGCACGCGAAGATATCTAGCATGCTAGATCGCTCGCGACAGGCGAATATTCGCCGCGTTGTCATGGGAACGCATTCCCGAAACCGGTTTCGCGGGGAAAAGTTCCCTTCGCCAGCGCGTTTCGCTCACAATCTGAATCGCGCTGTAGGCGAACAAAAGCTGAAGGCATCGGGAAGTGCGCATCCTAAACCTATCTCCCCTTTTTCAGATGGAAGCGTCCGTGGCTGCCAGGCGCACAAAACGCAAACAGACAGTAGTTTCTCCTCAAACTTTTTCACTGCGTTAAATTTGGGAAGAAAAAAAAACTTAATAACCTTGAAGTTATCTATAGAAAATAACGATATCAAAAGACTACGTTTGATCAATTATTGACGATTTTGTAAACAAAAAGACCAGGAAGATTCTTTCTAATGACTTTTTATTTAGGTAAGGGTGGAATTTAGGCGAAGCGCTGGCATCTGCAAAAGTGCGTTGCACACTGCATCTGCAAAAGCGCTGATTTGGGCTTTTTGCACAAACAACGTTTCACAAGAACACGAAAATTTGCGTGTGCAACTTTCCCCATTTGAAAAAGAAAATATGTAAATAAAAGCTTCTTCAAATTTAAGGAACTTTATTTTTTAAATTTATGCATCAAATAAAATGTTATTATTCTGAAAAGGAGCCCCCATCCTGCCACTCTTGGCGCACGAGGGTTAAAGGAGAACGATTTATTGGGGTTATTTTTATTGGGGTGAGGGTTGCGCTTGTCTATACTCTACTGTTTAGAGCTACAATTTTGGACATTTTGAAGAGGAGCACTCCACACCTTTTCTACCCTAACAGCTTCTACGATCGCTTAAACTTTAATTATTGGAAATGTATGGCAAAAATTTCTTGGAAAGAGTCCTTGAACCTCAGTTGTTCACCTAACGCTAGCGAACGCGATCTAAAATCTCCCAATTTAATAATTTATACCAGATCCACAAAAGTTGCGTTTTTGGAACTTCAATTTCGAAAAATTGCTGGGAAAAACCTCTGCACACCATCTTTTTACCATACTTTGCTTCAAATGGCTTTACAATATTAAAGACGGCAAATTACAGAAAATTTCTGAAGTGAGGCCTCCGCAATAACTCTACTAATCACCAAACAATGGACGAGAAAAGTAAATACGTCACTTCCGGGAAGCATTTAAGCATACCGTACTCGATTTTGGACATGCGAAAAGATGAACGCCTATCATTGGTCGAATCGACTTGTTGCTAGATCTCCTTTCGCCACCAAAACAAAGGCAATGCTAATCTGAGATACAGCCTATATGAATTCGCCCAGTTCTCCATAAAAATAAAAGACGAATATTTACTTAAAAAATTCATAATTTTGTGGTAGAAAATGATAAGAGCATTTTTATAACAAGCAACATTAAGTTCATGGCAGACACTTTTCTTTGCTAGAATATGAAAGGAAAACAAATAGCAATAGAGCATGAGAAATTCGTGCCCCTCATATCAACAAATCGTTTTCTGGTAATTTTGTTTTTTTTTAATTGCTCATTTTAATTGTAAATGCTTTGTTAAATATTTTTCAACGCTTTATTTATTAGCTTATATAAATTAAATTACGCAACTGTTATGTTTTTTGTAGGAATGTGTTTTCGAAAAATGATTAACAGGTAATTATTTATAAGGATAATATAAGTTTTTTTTTTTGTATACTTTTCAGGTTATTAAAACTGTTAAATATATAGGCTACTTGAATGTGCATTAAATCTTTTTATGTAAACGTTATACTTTTTTGCTATTAGCGCTAAAATATTGGAAAATATAATTGAATCATTTGTAAAATATATTATTTTGCAAAGGGAGGGGCTGTTATGCATCAATAAAGCTTTTAACAAGTTTATAAAAATTTGGAAATTATAGCTGTCGATTTCTGCAAGTCCGCTGAATTTAATGTTACTTTCAAGCGTGTGAATTTAATAGATATAAATATTCCATTTCGTTTCCTATTCTGGTAAATCGTTAGTGGTATCTGTGAATAACATTGGAGTATATAAATACATAATTTGTTCTTCTGCTTGTCTTGCATTCTTTTTACTCCATGAATATTTGACGTAACTGAAAATTAAGAGAGGGAAAAAATTCATACTTTAAGGTAGCACTAAGTACTCGACACTAATTTTTTTTTATCTTTTTTTAATTAGACGAGATGTTAAACGAAACCCAATAAATACGATTTTTAAGGGGACTAAATCATTTAATTTCTTTATTTAAAATTTATGTACCTTGTTCGCACGAGATACTTCATCAGGGCAAGTAATCCGGAAATTTTCTTTATTAATAATTAGTCGGATAATCAGTAAAAACGATTTATAGGAATTCCTGCTTAAAAAAAATGTATATGAACATGTTTAACTGTCTAATGATTAATAATTCTTGAACTGATAAAACAGATGCTAATATATGTACACGTATCGCATTAAGAGTAATTATAAAAGAATATCAATACCTTAAAACACAAACACTTGAGTAAAAATTTTATATTTTCCCCCTTTTACTTAAAAATAAATTTGTAAGATACTATCTTATTCGCAGAAAAAAAAAATCAAAAATATGTAAAAATATAAAATATAGTATTTTTGTAGCACTCTCAGAACTGTTTTAGAAGGGCGCGAACATTCATTTTCCTATCAATCAAGAATAGTAATCCAATACATTTGGAGCACTGGTTTTAAGTTTTAAAAGAAAATTACATTTCCGCAAATTGCTTCCCGTGTGTATAGATGGCACTACTACGTGTTTTGGTATGAATTTGCATAGAAGTTATTTCTATGTTTATTTTTGTAATAAAACATTTTTTAGCTTGATTCTAACAATTATAAATGTTTATTTATTTTACGATAACAAGGCAGCTAATAACTACCCCCCCCCCCTCCTAGCACGACGTTTACACTCTTGTTTTGACAGTTTTCTTTCACTTCCCGTATTTTCCGAACCTATGGGCGGCGACAGGCAATTGATTGACAGCAATTCGACCAATGATAGGCGTGCATCTTTTCGCATGTCCAAAATCGAGTACGGTATGCTTAAATGCTTCCGGGAAGCTGGTTCACTAACGTCGTCTTCTCATTTCTTCCCCATGTTATTCCTACGGAGATTGGAATGGGGTCTAGTTTTTGTCAAATTTGAAGAGTTTTTTCTTATTTCTTAGCTTGGAAAAGCACTTCTTCGAATTCTAGGTAAGTTGAAGTACAAAATGCACCCAGTTTGTTGCTGATTTCGAAACGTATTTATTTTTTGAGAATTAATTAAAGTTTGTTTACGTTTTCGCATGCTGATATACCGAGCCACCATTGCTGTACGTAGAGTATTATTGTGATTATACGTGATATTCATTTCATAAAAACTGGTTGAATTACTGAAACTATTTCTATCTAAAATGAGTAAGAGTCATCAAAATAACCGTATGCCATGATTTTTATGTGTTTTTTTCCCCGTTTTTCAGAAAACAGAAATCTTGGTTGATGTTCGAAGAACCGATATTTTCTAATGTTACCTCATTTGAAGTGTTAATTCAGCTATTTTTTATTTTAATATGAATGTTAAAAGTTAGTTGTGATGTAAATTGTTGTGTTTTATAGTTCGTGAGCGCGTTGTTCCATGTTGTGTTGCTATTGTTTTTCAAGTTAAACAAATTTCATACGCATTTTCCTCCAAATAAAAGCATTTACGTTCATATTCTATTAGTTAAAGTCACAAAATAAACCGTTTTTCGGAAATCTTATGTATTATCTACATTTTGAGAATTGAAAAATGTTTACATTCGTTGAACTAATATCCTGTACGTTACTTGGTTTGACCTTGCCCTTTAGTCTGCTGTCACGAGATTATTCCTTTTATTTAATAGCCATAAATTTTACTGTTATGATTCAATATAAGTCGAAACAAAAAATGCGATATGCATGCTATAATCTTTTGTTCATGTTTACTGTATCGCACATGTTCTATGCTTATTCGCCTTGTTCCGCCAAATAACCAGTAGTCCATGAGATCACCTATTGTTTCCACAATAAGAAAAATGTAGTTAGTTATTTACTGTTAAAATTAATGCGAACGAGTGTTTTCTGCAAACCGGAAAGATTTTTTAATGATGTCTTACACTGAGTACTGAAATTTTTAGTACTAAAAATGTACTGGCAAGTTTCTATATTTTTTAGAAATTTGATTACATTCGTCTCTTAAACTCTCCTGTTTTTGTCTTTTTTGATTTTACCTCTGAATTAACACTAATTTTATATGTATGATTATTTTACCATATTCTATAACTGTAAACTTCCGAGTATCTACGGATGTTTCATACTATTATTTTCTTTATTAGCGAGGATTTACTGAATGCACCCATTTTGACTTAGCCCAGCTTGCGCACATCTTTGAGTCGGCTATGAAACAGCTCATGTTCGTTTTGACAAACTAATTATTTTGAGGAGCATAAGAATATTTTGCTTCGTGAAAGATATTATTGAAAAAGTTACAATCACTAATTAATATATTTTAAAAGTTAAATAAAATGAGTAACAAACTATTTTATAATAACTTTTTTATATTAAATTTTAGAATATAAGTGATTGTTTATTTTTTTTTAATGAATGAGTGTTTTTATCTATGTTTAGCTCATGCAGTTTTTTTTTTTTTTACACTCAATTTTATAGTTTTTATCTATAATTTTAATGTTTTATCTAGTGTTTATACACCAGCATCATTTTTTAAACTTTTTGTCTGATTGTCCATGGTATTCATTTGTCTGCAGTTACCATGTCATTCTAGTCTACGGATAATCAAAAGTGTTTAATCAAATGTCATATTCTGTTGTATACAGAGCTTGCTGCCTTGCCATTATGCCACTCCCATTGTTCAAGCCAAAACCTATTAAATATCGATTTAATTTTTACCAACACTTATCTAATTTGTTTTATGCAGTTAATTTTGCTAGTGGCGGCAAATTGCCCTTGTATGCAACATCGGCAGCAGTCCCGGATTTTTAGAATGTATGTTTTCATGCTACCTATATGTGTTTAACATGCCGCAAAATATCACATTTTATTGATTTTCAAACAGTTAGTCAGTTTGATACAAGTTTATTAAGTTGAATTTCACAAAATCCTAACTTTTTGTTTTATTTCAGGATTTTGATTCATTACAATGTCGAGAAAAAGTGTTGTCAAATTATTGTATATCAGCAATTTCTTTGCGGCTGAGGGAAAGCTTGTTGCTAAAGGAGAAAAAGTTCTTGAACCCGGACATTTTATTTGATGATGATATGGAAGAAGATTGATGGACATTTTGTTTATTGTTAAATTGCAACTTATGTTTTTACTATTTAAGCTATACTAAGGTTTACACTTTTAATTTTCAACTACTTAGTATCCTATCCGACGGAGGTTTTTTTTACTTTAATGCATAAAGATGGTTATTAAAAATAACCTTTTATGTCTTTGTAATTAAATGCTTTTATAAAATGTGCATAAAGATGATTATTGTAAAATAATCATTAATTATGCACATGTTTTATGTGTTCAAATTTGTAATTGTTGTTAAATTTGTTTCTTTACATCTCTTCTATACAGATGCTGTGTTTATATAAACTGTTAGTAAAGGGACGTAATCCCGATGATTGGCGTAGGTGTTTGTCTAGATTTTTAATATCTAGCAACACCGCCGCTAATTTTCATGGAGTCCCTCCGCAGAAGATACCCGGCTCCGGGATTCGAACCTGAGCCCCGAGTTAAAAAAGTAATCACAAGTCGAATTGGCTGGTGCGCTCTACCAATCGGACCATGATTACTTCGGGAGAAAGAAGACAAACAAGGTATTTATAAGTTTGCATTGCGGTATGCCGCTGCATTTATTAAATCGCTGGAATGATAAAGTTAAATAATTTTAATTTCCAAGAAAACACTTCTTGCTCTGTAATTGTCTCTAATTACTTTGTTTTGCATACAGTTAATTTCTGAGTAAGATTCAATATTGCTTGGCCTGGGACTGACGGGTTGTACTGGAACCGTTTCTTCATTGTAGGTGGTCCTGAAAATATTTAATGATTAGATTATAAAAAGAAAATTACATAATATTCACATGCTTGCACAACAACAGGCAGCAGGTGATTCGACATTTTTGCCACATGCTTAATTTATCAACAATTTAGAGAGCTGATTCTTAGCAAAATAACATCGTACAATGCAAAGAAAATGTCGCATACAATCGCATATATGTCAGATGCGGTCGATTAAACATCTTTCTTAAAAAATATGGCAAAATTTCAGTGGGATCAAAGTCATATTTAGCTTATAATATCAATCGAACATTTACACCAAAATCCAGTCGAACAAAAAAATTCTTGCCAACAGCAGTCTTTAAAAAATGACAGATTCTGTCAGATTTGGCAAGTTGGTAAATTTAATTAAACCTATTTCTCAAAGAATACGGCACCTATACGGATAAAAATCATATTTAATTCATAATGTCAATCGAAGATTTACACCAAAATCCAGTTGAAAAATGTTTTTTTTTTTCTTTTCTATAGCAGCATTTAAAAGGATGGCAGATTCAGTTCATTTACATTGATTCCCGTAGGAAATAGGGAGGGATTGTCGTGTAGCATCCTGGCGGCGGTGAGAATTCGTTGCCACTTTCAAACTAGCGCATCCGTAAAACATTTCTCTCCTTCTTTCTACTCCGTGGTTGTAGGATTACTAAAATCGAAAAATATTTTTCTGCCTCTAAGAAGGTAGCGAGTTTCTAGACTGAAATATTAATCGCCAAGACCCGGTTACCACAATTCTATCCTACTGTTAATGTTTTCGGTAGTTTAATGCCTTTTTGATTCATTTGGCGACAGGTGTTAACTCCAACTTTTACTGGAATTTAAATTGCTGTGAAATAAGTTTGAATAAAAGAAAATAACTATTTTACTCCAGAGTGTTCGTCGCATTTTTAATTTACTCAAGAGCCTTTACATTTATTGCACGGGCAGCGCCGTGCGGGTACTGCTAGTTTTTAATAAAAATAAATCAGTTTAAACCCAAGAGTCATTTTCAACACTAAGTTCAATTTGCGCAACTTCGTGAAAGATGTTCTGTTTGAAATGTTTTAAAGTCAGATATCAATTTTTCGGTAAAAAATACGCACAATGACTCAAAACTAGAAATGAAATCCTATCGATAATTTAACTAAAGCAGAAAATAACACCAACACCACATTGATAAAACAGAGGGAATATATACATATAGGTAAAAATAGGTTCAGCTAATGCAATCGAATCTTATTCTTAAAAACAGAGAGAGTATGTATGATGTATTTTGTAACTTGACCAATATGTTTGCAATGTTAACTTTTTTTAATAAAGAAAACCAGCAGCGATTAGTGATCAGTGAAAATTAATAGCATGACACCACGGAACATGGAAAATCAAAAGTTTATGGCATGCACATTGCCTTTATTGCTTTTACTTATCTTGAATAAAATAATATAATTTATGACCATACCAGCAGACTATAAGAAGTAACGTAAAGGATACTTATCAAACGAATGTAAACAAACATGCATCAACTCTCACCATGTAGATATTACATAAAATTTCTGTAAAACGGTTTACTTTTTGACTTTAACTTATGGAATATGAATGTAAATGCTTTCAATTAGAGGAAAATGCGTATGAAATTCGTTCAACGTGAAAAACAATAGCAACACAACGTGGAACAGCGATGGTAAAACAAATATTTGATACGCACATTGCATATATGATGCGCTCACGAACTATAAAACACAACAATTTACATCACAACCAACTTTTAATATGCATATTAAAATAAACTAGCTGTCGTGGCCGTCACGAAACTTTCTTCTATATCTATCTTATGAATTCCGGTTACAAAATAAAATACGTACTCGCCCGAGTAATTGGAGACAGCTCCAATTTCCCAATTATCGTAATAACCCTGCAAATGCAGAATCAATGAGCGAAATTGGAAATCATTGCAAAAGCCTTGTTTAGATTAATTGCAAACATTTTATTTGTTAGTAAAAAGAAATTGGCAACAGTTAAAAATTTCAAATCATTGAAAGTTTTCAGCTGTTTTGATAATTTAATAGCGTGAAAGCGATTTTTTAATGAATTAATTTTTCGCATTGTTGACTAAGCGCAAAAATCACCCCACCCTCCCCCTGGGGCGATTGGCGCCAAAATTTAATCGATGCTTGCTTCCATATTGGGTTAGTGTTATTCCAAATTTCATTCAAATCGCAGCAATATTTCCCGAGATACAGTAGGTGCAATGACAAAATAAGCACTTTTGATTGCTCCACCCCCCTTTGAGATATTGACACACAAATTGAATCAGCACCTGTACTCAATAGGGTCTACCTATGGACCAATTTTCGTTTGATTCCGCCGGTTACTTCCTGAGATATAGCAGTCACCCCCGCGCAGAACACGTGCGATTGCTCCACCCCCCTTCGAGATATTGACAAACAAATTGAATCAGCACCTGTACTCAGTAGGGTCTACCTATGGACCAATTTTCGTTTGATTCCGCCGGTTACTTCCTGAGATATAGCAATCACCCCCGCGCAGAACACGTGCGATTGCTCCACCCCCCTTGGAGGAATTCGCTAAAAAAAGTCAGGTGCACCAGTTCACATGGTGGTACATATGTGCAAAAATTTTTGTTCGATTTCATTCAGTAGTTTTTGCTCTAGCGCGGCCACAAAAACTGGTCACACACATACAGACTCACACACAGACACACACACACACAGACAGACATTTTCCAAAAATGGTCGAAATGGACTCAGCACACCTCAAAACGTGCAAATCCGTCAAAATTCGACATTCGAAAATTTTCACGAAACCAATACTTTCTTCTATATATTAGATATAGAAGAAAGTAAAAATAGCTGAATTAACACTTCAAATGAGGTAACATTAGAAAATATCGGTTCTTCGAACATCAACTAAGATTTCTGTTTTCTGAAAAACGGGGAGAAAAACAAATAAAAATCATGGCATACGGTTATTTTGATGACTCTTACTCATTTTAGATGGAAATAGTTTCAGTAATTCAACCAGTTTTTATGAAATGAATATCACGTATAATCACAATAATACTATACGTACAGCAATGGTGGCTCGGTATATCAGCATGCGAAAACGTAAACAAACTTTAATTAATTCTCAAAAAATAAATACGTTTCGAAATCAGCAACAAACTGGGTGCATTTTGTACTTCAACTTACCTAGAATTCGAAGAAGTGCTTTTCCAAGCTAAGAAATAAGAAAAAACTCTTCAAATTTGACAAAAACTAGACCCCACTCGAATCTCCGTAGGAATAACATGGGGAAGAAATGAGAAGACGATGTTAGTGAACCAGCTTCCCGGAAGTGACGTCAAACTTTTCTCGTCCATCGAACCAACGCCTCCTTCTTCTTCTTCTTACTTATCTCAGGTTGTCTAGCTGGGCTAGACAACCCCCATAAAACCAAAAATTTCTAAAACATCTAAAAAAAGTATAGGGTCCCTAAGGATTTCGTCTTTTGTAAAATTCAAACACGTCAAGATATGTCCGGGGGAAGCCACGTCGGCGCAACACCAAGGACAATTTGGAAAAGTCTTTTTCCCCTGCTGAAAGGTGAGTCCCCTCGTGTGCCCACTCAGAATGCGGGAAAAGGCAGTTTGATATGGTCTTGGAGTAATGTTGAAAGTCTCACCTGGTCTTTTGGCAAAGTACCAGGAATGGCTAGGAGGGATTTTCATGAGCCGATTGAATTCAATCCTTGCCAGGGATGTAATCTCACTAGATGTGAGCGTTCCTCCTGGGCTGGGTTAACTCCCTCCTCGGACGCCGACTTGGCCAAGAAATCCGCCTTTTCGTTCCCTTCTACTCCAACATGCGAGGGGATCCATTGGAAATGCACCGTATGCTTGGGTGATAATCTCTCAAGAATCTTTAGAATGTCCAGGCTAGTTTGATCTCCAATAGTGCTCCAATTTGAGAGATGCTGAACCGAAGCGCGACTATCGGTCAAAATCCAGATGTCCCTAAATTGGTCCCCCACCTCAACTGCATACTGTAAACCTCTTCTAATGGCAACTAGCTCTGATCTAAACACGGAACAGTTATCTGGGTTTCTTATTTTGAATTCCTGTACTCCAGAGGTTGTGTTTATATATACCCCACTGCCCGAGACTCCACCCTCACCTTTGCTACCATCTGTGTAGATTTTCAGAGAAGAAGGTGGGATATTATGGATTGTTTCAAGTGCCAGTTGCTTAACGAGAGCCGGAATCTCCGAGTTTTTTGTCACAGTTGTTAGGAGCTCTTCATGGAAGTAAATTCCGTCAAGTTCTAATCCGGCCCCTACTGGTTTCAACGAGTGATCCTCTACATTCGAAGAAGGGAGATTTAGTGTCCTGGCGTAGGAAAAGGGGCTGTGCTTCTTTAGTCGTTGGTTGTTGGTCCAATCAAGGAGGTAGCCAGAAGTTCTGTTTTGCTCGTTATAGCTAATTAGCTTGTTATAATATTTTGTAAGGCACAGGGTTCTTCTCTGGTAAAGAGATGGCAAATTACTTTCGTAATCCACAATTTTATTTGGACAACTATGTTGTAGCCCTGTGATGACTCTTGCTGCGCTGTGCTGCACTCTCTCAAGCTTATCCAGGCCAGTCTTGGAAGCACAGGAATAAATCGGAAAGCCGTACTCCAGTATTGGCCTAACAAGGGAGATATATGTAGTGCGAAGTAGAGTCCTATATGAATACGTAGTATTCAGAGTACGGACAACAGGGTATCATTTTTCTATTGGTGGATGCATTGTTGAGTCCGCCGCAGGCTATGTCGCTTTTTCTCTCGTAGCTTTAACATGGAGCGGCCGATAGTACTGTAAAAAAACATTTTTTTTGGATAATTAAAGGCGAGTAAAACTTTTTTAATGCTTATTTA
>JAXGGA010016670.1:0-26170 GCA_038373865.1 Uloborus plumipes | reverse complement strand
TTGCAAACCGTCGTTGCTATGAAACAGTATAATAACAATGATAATGAGAATTTTGAATGAAGGCTTAACTAAATCAAACACGAAACTCATAAGCGGGCCACTTACGTAGAATTTTTATCTCCCCAAAAACAACAGTGTTGTAAAAAAATCCCCCGCCAAGAAAACCTTAAATACTCAGCCTTAAAAAGTTATGATATCGAGTTTTCCCGCCAAGTTTGTGCCAAACTACAACTAACCTGTATGTATAGTTCTTTTAAATTGTTTTCAGTTTTGCCAGGCGGGAAGCTTTGTCTTGTGAGGTGGTTGCTTAATGAGTAAAAACTTCCCGCCTGGCAGGACTGAAAACAATTTAAAAGAACTATACATACAGGTTAGTTGTAGTTTGGCACAAACTTGGCGGGAAAACTCGATATCATAACTTTTTAAGGCTGAGTATTTAAGGTTTTCTTGTCGGGGGATTTTTTTACAACACTGTTGTTTTTGGGGAGATATCACATATTTTTGCATTAATATTATTTCTTTACCTGTTTTTTTTTTTTTTTTCTCTTCAAAATTTACTTTGCATGTTTTTTTTCCCTTCAACGTATTTTTCTTGGCGGTCCGACATCTGTGGTTTTCTTGGCAGCATGCATTTGGTGCAAAAGTTCAAGGATCTTCTTCAGTCTAGGATAAATTTGAAATCAATCATAATGTACCACCCGAACCGACGCAAAACAAAGCTAGTTGCTAACAATACTACGATTAAATTAAAAGTTTAAAAAAAAACCCCAACCCTTACTGCCGATCTCATATTAAAATGAACTAAATTGAAGATCCCTTTTAAAAGCCTTATGCAATAAAATCAATTACAAATATTTTATTTGTTAACAAATAGAAACTGGCAACAGATGAAATTATAAATCATTGAGTTTTCTTTCCTCGTGGCCCAACAATGAAAACATAAATGCTCAGATGTTGAAACAGAGCTAATAGATAGAATTCGGACCAATTTTAAGCATTAATAACTCCGGGGTGCGATGACCCCGGGGGGTAAATTTTGGGAAAATGTCCTCAATGTCTCATCGAGAATATTCATACCAAAAATCAACACTAAAGACCCCCTGGGAGAAAAGATACGGAAAATAAAAACGAGGGGGGAGGGGGTGGGGGGTCGAAAAACCCCCTATGCCGAGCTTTGGGACAAAATAAGTGTGGGTGCAAAAGCAGAGCTCAATCCGAGTTACCGTTTAGTCTGGACCCCTGTCAAACAATTTTTAAAAAGTGCGAAAAATAGCGATTTTATAACATATATCATCCCTCCCCCTGAGGGTCCTGGATGTTTTGCTTTAGTATGTGCCGTCAGGGGCCGCTGGAGATTGAGTATACCAAAAATGAAGTCTAAGGATCTTTATGGGGCTGAGATACAGAGGGGTGAAAACCCCGGTTTGGTTACTCGCGTAAACAGTCCTAGTCGCTCTTTTACATTTTTATTGGCGACGGAAATTTCTTGGCGGCTTGTATTTGGTTTTTTTGGCGGGGCGGGACGCTCCCGCGTCCCGTGATCGCTAGCTACTGGTAATATTGTGAAACATTTATTTGTCGAAGAGCCATCTACTTATATTAAAAACTGAGTATCTATGTCTGCTTTTTTCCTTTGAGCGAGCTGAACTTACTGAAACTTTCCTCACCATCTTGAAGGCGTGAAGCATCTCAATAATTCGAATGATTTTTTTTATATAGGAAAAAAGTAAAGGCGTGAAGCGCCTGTAAGCGAGCCGCCTTGGCGGGGAGTAGTTTTTTTTAATTTTTTTCTCACTACTTTCAGGGCACGAAGTGCCCGTGCAACGCCAGGCCACGTGCGTGGTATGTCTTGAAATCGAATGAACATTAAATTATATCAAATAATATAACTTCAGAATGAGGTAAAAGTTAGAGAGGGGGGAACTTATGCATCAACATGCCGCAGGAAGCTAATCTAGCTGCCCTGGCAGCTAGTAAGCAATAAAAGCCGTGAATTAAATGTCTATTCTTTTTTTTGTATTGAATTCAGCGTAAAATTTTCCTTAATTTGAAAAACTAGCTTACTCGTGCAAAGGATTTGCGCAGGAAATCTCTAGCCCTGCTTTAAAAAACTTTATAAAGCCACCATATGTAAAAATTGACATATTCGTCGGGTGGAAAATTACCGAGATCGACAATGCACGAACTAATTGAGATAACTATTTGAAAAAAGTATAATCTCGAATAGTTAGATTATAATAGATGTGTTGCATTAATTCATCAGGTGTTGTGCACAAAGTTTTTTGTATAATTTTAAGAGCATTCCATATGCATTAATTTTAACGCCTGAGACAGTATTCGCATACTGCAATAAATGGATGTTGTATAGCCAATTTTATTGTAACAAACTAGAAATTGCTGATTTTACAGTAATAAACTGTAAAATTGCTAATTTTACACTACTGAACCATAAAATTGCTGTTTTACAGTAATAATATAAAATTGCTAGTTTACAATTTATTACTGTGCATTTAACAGTTTTAAGCTTAAGCCTCTGCTGCCAGTATTATACTGTTGTCTTTACAGTCTAATACAGCCAATTTAGTGGCAATAAACTGAAAAATTGTGATAATAAATTGTAAAATTTCTGCTTTACAGTTTTAAAATGTAAAATTGCTAATTTTACACTTTATTACTATGAGTTTTATAGTTTTAAACCGGAACCTCTGCTGCCAGTATCTTACTGTAAAAATAGCGGTTTATTTTTTGCAGTGTAAGATGTATCTTTTAAAAATGTAATAAACATAAGGAGCTCGATCAGTGAATTGATCCCTGGTCCTTTCGGATGAAAATCTAATGCTCTAACAACTGAGCTATCCGGCTCTCCCTTGCACCAATCCAAAGGGAAGTTTGCAATTTAAACGATCCAATTCATTTGGTGTTTTATGGATAGTTTAGAGAAAAACAAAGTGACATTTTTGTTTACTTTTCGCAGAAAGTACCAAAACTTTTAAATGATACCGTACTTATGCCAATTAGATGACGTATTAAGAAGGGTTACAGAGTTCTCACAGAAAAAGAAAAGGAACATCTCTGACAAATAATATAGAGGAAGGGCACCAAAACTGACATAGGTATGATCAATCTACGTACCACTTCTGCTATAACTGACTCCACTAGAGCCATTTATACGAGAATGACCATTAGAGTCCCTTGAATCTGCTATAAAGGATTCTACTACGGTCACTTATAGCAGAAAAATACTAGCATGTCGTTTTACTATACCTATGACAGTTTTGATGCCTCTCCTCTGTCTGATACGAGTTTCACATTTATCGGAACGGGACATTTTCTACAATTAAAATTAATAAAAATAAATCAACAAATGTCCCCAATTTTTTTTTTTTTTTTTTACCGAAGTCGGTAAAAAAACCTCGGTTTCGGCCCCGCTTAAACGAACACTGTCGATTCCAAGAAATATTATTCGATTAAGCGGGGTATTCGTTTAAGCGGGAATCTTCAACATCGCGCCTATGGCACAGGAAATATTCGGTTCCAGGATATTTTATTCGTATAAGCGGGGTATTCTTTAATCCGTTACCCGATTAATTGGGGCCGAGAGTATGTGGCTGAGAAACATATCGAAGCAAATTTTCGTTAGTAGAAAAAACTAATAAGTGAAATAAAATTGTACTTTAAAAAAAACGAGAGCTCTTGCTTTCTTTCCTCTGAAAGAAGTTTGTTTCTAGGATTTACCTGGAGTTAACAGTTTATAGGTACTCCCAAGAGCTTGGAGAAAACAAATACCATCAAAACCATGATCAAGGAAAGGTATCCATTAACAACCTGCTTTTCATGCAGTGAAAGTACTGAGACTTCAGCAGTTGTTGTGTAGATCTTTTTCATTCTCTCTTATCTTGCAGAGCGTTTCTACTGCGATATTTTTCTAAGTAGTTCTTATCAGAGTAAAAGGATTCTTGCAAGAAACTAAGAAATTAGAAATCTTTTAGTTTTCGGGTTACGTTACATTTGTTGAGTGCTTTTGTAGCACTGTTAGACACAGAGTCAGCTTATTTTTATATTGCTTGTTCAGTTAATTGTTTAGACAACTTTGCGGTTTGCTTTGCTTAAAGTTAATTAGGATAAAAGTGAGTACATTATACAGTTTTTGAAAAAGAAATAATTATTTTGGTAAACATAAGGGCATGTGTTAAAATACTTACAGATATTTTGTATGCAAACATAATATATTTCACTCAACGAGCTATTTCTTGCAAAAGTAATTGATCAAAACTATCTAAATTTAAATGTAATTTTTTTTAAATTTTTTATCCCACATAGTGACGCAAATAGTTCATGTTATTACTGATGAAATATTGATAACAATTACAACGATTAAAGCATCAAATTCCAAAAAATTCAGTAAGAAAATCATTTTCATAACTTACGGGAACTCAAATAATAATATTAATATTAATTGTTGTAACTTTTATTTATGGCCCATAATTTTTAATCTTTACTGCTAAAAGTGCTATCGGAGCTATAGTAATAATGATAATAGTAATAAGTAATATTATTAATATTATTATTGATTCACTTTTTTCTAATTATTAGTGTTGCTAACAGAGTTATTGTTACTGTTTTAAATATTATCATTTGGTTCATTTGTTCTATTTTTGTTCATACTATTTTTAGCACTTTTATTGTTACTGCTATTACTGTTAAAGTCTTATTTTTTTTATAAAAAGGATAAAATGTTGATATAATACTAGTAGTCAACATATATTCAGGTAGATTGGGGGAAGATGCCTTAGCACGTGCTTCACCCACAAGCATCAACAAAAACAGCTAGCCAGACAGTTAGAATGAAGAATCATACATATTGAGAATATCTATAAATTGGGTTTCCTTCACCGCAGGTTTACAGGGCATTTTTATAGTATTTTGTTATTTTTACCGCTTTGATGAGTTCCAGTGTTTTGTCCTTTTTGCTGCTTTGTGTGAGTACCCGAAATAGTGCTAAATACCTTTGGTTAAGAAACAGTAGTTTCGTTTGGGAAAGATGCTATAGCTTTTCGATACGCCTTAGAGAAAACAATGATCCTACTCGAAACATAGACCTAGAAGAATACATCGAACCGTCGACAAAAGTGTGACTCAATGAAAAACATTGTATGCAGCAGTTTTTGCAAAAGCATCGTGTACGGCATCTTCCCCCTGCAACAGTTTGACTGTCGGCACCTTCCCCAATGGTATAGGGAAGATACCAAATTGGAATGGTTTTGTAATCATTAATTTTCGGTGGTAAAAAATTGTTTTTCAAAGCGAAACCTATTTTTTTTACCAATCACAAAAGTTCATTTTTTGCGGATAAATTTGATTTTTAAAAATCAAACCAATGCGCTATAAAAACTACGGTTCCCAAAACTACCTTACAAACAGCATACCTAACACTTACAAAATTGCAATCGTTTAATCTACCGCAAACACTTTAATAATACTAATACTAATACTAATACTAATAATAATGATGATGATACTGTGATGATGATGATGACGACGACGACGACGATGATGATAATGATGATGAAACAATAATAACAATAATAACAATAATTATAACAATAATAATAATAACAATAATTATAAAACTAATAATAATAACAATAATAACAACAACAATAATAATAATAATAATAATAATAATAATAATAATAATAATAATAATAATAATAATAATAACAATAATAATAATAATAATAACAATAATAATAATAATAATAATAATAATAACAATAACAAAAATAATAATAATAACAAAAATAATAATAACAATAATAATAATAATAATAATAATAATAATAACAACAATAATAATAACAATAATAATAATAAAAATAGTAATAATACTAATACTAATAATAATAATAATAATAATAACAATAACAATAATAATAATAACAATAACAATAACAATAACAATAATATTAATAATAATAATAATAATATTAATAATAATAATGATAATAATAATAATAACAATAATAATAATAATAATAATAATGATAATAATGATAATAATAATAATAACAATAATAATAATAATAGTAATAGTCAAATTAGCAACATGAGAAAGGTTTTAGAATTACATTAGCTGCCTTCGATTTCATTACTTTTATTTCCGATACCCAAAAACAACAGATGAATTATGATTTTTTGCATTAAAAATACTCTACATTTTTTGTGTTCCTTTGAAAATAACTTGTTGATATGAATCACAGCCCAAGTAGCATACTTCGTTTTTTAAACGTTGTAAAATGGTTATTAACGTTGTGACAACCGCTTAAAAAGTTTATAAAACGTTTAAAGGCTATTTGTGCTACCTGGGAGTGTACAACCTGCTTGCACCAAAACCATTTTCAGCAGTAACAAGAAAAAGGTAGAATTTTTTTTTAAGAACCAAGTACACATGAAACAAGACCTATGAAGGACTGGAAACTGCTTAGAAAACAGTTTTTCCCTTCATATTTCGAACGGAAAATAGTTTGAAAACAGCCAAATAATTTAAATTGATCCCTTCTTGGTACATATATTTTAATGTTCAAAAATAAAATTAGTATACAAACTTTTGACTGGATTGAACTGAACACTTACTCTTGTACTTGTATTTTAACTTTAAGTTTTGTAATAAAAATCATTAAATGTTTGAGGTAACTTTTAACTTTTTTTCTGTGAATAAGAAAAAAGCACTAAGTAAAACTGCACACCTAAAAATATAACTTTAAAAAAGCACTTTCAAAAGACTTTCAATAAAAAATAATTGCAAAAATATCCTCAGTTTCGAAGATTTATGGCGCCATGAAACGAAATTCGACGGCCTAATGTCATTTTAAGCAAGCCACGGTTCTTTATTATAAGCTGATTTATATGTAGATTGCCCTCATTCAAATTTCCATCTGTGAAGAATGATTGAATAAGGGAATCATAAATTATGGACTTAAGTCACAACTCTTGGGGCTCGTCAGCTGAATATTTTGCTCTCTTTCTTTCCCAAATTAGTATAATTTTCGCGTTAACCCTAACTGTTTCTTTTAAAACTTGTTGGGGGGTTTTAAGTATTTTGAATAAATAGCTATAGTAAATGGTACTATAAGTATTTTCCCAGTAACTACCAACATCTCTTTCCAAGAAAAAACTTAAAAATGTTCATTATTAGTTTTTGTGCATTTAATTTTTTCTGTAGTGATGTTGCAAGTAATAACTATTAGTTTAGTACAGAAGCTTTGCAAAGTTTTATGCAAGTTGGGCATAATTAATTATAAAGACAGGTTTCAAAAGGTGAAAAGAAGGAAAAATGAAATTTAAAGTCATATATTGGTTTCCTTCCAAAAAAAAAAAAAAAAAAAGCATTATATGTCGTTATAAAGTGCAGGGCGTGGTGGCCTGATTTGCAAGGCATGGTAACAACATGGTAACAATTGTGATAAATTTAATCACTTTCGTAAAGAGCAAAACCAAGAGCAGATTAAGATTTTTCAGCAGAAAATCTCGTCAGAATGATCTTCTAGATGGGAAGCAAACTACTTGCACCTAAAAAACACTGCAATTACTGCACATAAAAGCAATTTTGGAACCAAATTTATGAGATCTTACGAAAAAGCTGAGGTGTGATACTTTCTTCATCTTTGGCATACTATGAAATACTTGGGGTCATATACTTAGATCACTAAGATAATACTTAGATCGCTATCATAAATACTTAAAACACTAAGAAAACTGTTCAATTTTTAATCTTTGTTTTTAGCCTACTTTCCCCTTAAAAATGAAAGAAAGACGAAAAAAGTATTAAAAGTAGCTTAATGCATCCAAAAAAAAAATATCGCCAAGTCCGAAAAATATCGCCAAGTCCAAAAAATATCGCCAAGTTAAAGAAATATCGCCAAGTCCAAAAAATATCGCCAAGTTAAAAAAATAAAAAGGTAAAATGAATATCGAGAAATTAAAAATTTGAAAGTAGGGTATTGAGATGGGGAATTTGTGTGTCGGTCGGTCTGTCGGTCTGTCGGTCGGTCGGTCGGTCTGTCTGTCCCCCCGGATCTGGAAAGATCTCGGCGAGTACAGCTCATTCCCATGTTTGATTTTTCGATTTGAACATTTTTTGGTTCAACTTTGAACCGTTCAAACAACCTGTCCCGCGATGCTAACTTTTGAGTGAACAGTCCGATTTGAACTAACTTTTTTTTGTTCGAAAGATCTTTTCAAGGATAATTCATCCCCGTATCTACATTTTCGATTTGAACAACTTTTCGTTCAACATTGAACCGTTCAAACAAGCTGTCACCCCTAATAACTTTTGAGTGAACAGTCCGATTTAAAAAACTTTTTTTGTTCGAAGCATCTCGGCAAGGATACTTTATTAACGTATTTAAATTTTCAATTTGAACATTTTTGGTTCAACATTGAACCATTCAAGCAACCTTTCCCCACCTAATAACTTTTGAGTGAACTGTCCGATTGGAATAAATTTTTTTTTTTTTGGAAAGATCTCGGCGAGTACAGCTCATTCCCATATTTGATTTTTCGATTTGAACAATTTTTGGTTTAACTTTGAACCGTTCAAACAACCTGTCCCGCGATACTAACTTTTGAGTAAACAACTCGATTTGAACAAACTGTTTTTTGTTCGAAAGATCTTATCAAGGATACTTCATTCCCGTATTTACATTTTCGATTTGAACAATTTTTCGTTCAACATTGAACCGCTCAATCAAGCTGTCACACCTAATAACTTTTGAGTGAACAGTCCGATTTAAATAAACTTTTTTTTTGTTCGAAGGATCTCAGCAAGGATACTTCATTACCGTATTTAAATTTTCCATTTGAACATTTTTTCGTTCAACATTGAACCGTTCAAGCAACCTTTCCCCACCTAATAACTTTTGAGTGAACCGTCCGAATGGAATAAACTTTTTTTTGTTTGAAAGATCTCGGAGAGGCTTTCCCATACATTCCCATATTTCGCTTTTTGATTTGAACCATTTTTCGTTCAATATTGAACCGTTCAGAAAAAAAATTAACATTAGCGTCTACGGGGAATTTAAGTTGAATGTTGATCCTGAACTTAAAGTCGGATTTCCTTCAAACTAACTTTGTAAGAAAATGGTTTTGATAAATAATGTTTGTAAAGTACTTTTCTGAGTAATCTTCTGTGAGGACTCTGATTCCGACTCCGACTCCGCAAACATGGCGGAAATGCAGGCTCAGAAAAAAAATGACTGACTGTGCAGACGATTTTTTGTTTATTTATTCATTATTTTATTTTATTTATTATTATTATTATTATTATTTTTTTTTTTTGGCAGACGATTTTTTTTGTAACAAAAATTTTTCATTCACGAGAACATTTTATTCTTTATTTATATTTAACAACTGGCAACGGATTAAAAGTGAAATTCGAGACATTTTATTAACGGACGAGTTTTTTTTTTTTTTCTTTCTTTGATAAAATGTGTTTTGATGCTCTTTGTACTTTTATTTATTTATTTTATTATTATTATTATTATTATTTTTTGAAAACGATGGAGGATTTTTTCTACGGAGGAACTGTAACAGTTACACTCTTTAAAAGGTGCGACAAAACTTTATTTATTCGTTAATTACTTTTTACGTGTCTATTTCATCTGATGAGAGGGGTATATTTTGCTTTTCGAAATCAGCTCTAAGTGCTAAAAAGGTATGTTTGACGTAATTTTCAGTCTCAGATAATCAAGAGAATAATGATCAGATGCGAGAATGCCGATGTCGATGTACGGGAAAGTAGGCTCGTTTAGTTCTTGACAGAACTTCTTGTTTTTTTTCAAAAGCAGTTTAAATACTTAGCAGAAGCATTACATGCATCACTTCATCTTATTGTTATTAGTCTTTTGGACGCATCCATTTTAAAATTGGATGGAAACAAAAGAAGCGACTGTTACCGTATTTAAGCTTCGACGCAATACATGTTTTTGCGTAAAGTGTCGGTATTTGTTACCTCAGAATAAACTTTAAACTGCAACCCGCATCAGACTCTGCGTTGATGAGTAAATTGTGAAAGTCTTGATGTGCTAATAACTTTTTCTACCCTCCTTTTTTCTGTGAATTTGATAATTTTTTAACGTTTTGCCGACTGTCAGCAACACTGAGGCGCACTATAATGCTAATTTAAGTTTGGCTTTTAAAATTTTTGAAGGGTTTAATTACAATGCAAAATCAGAGAACGTCAAAAATTTCAAGCAGCTTTTTTTAGCGCTTTCATTAGCTCTCATCAAGTTTCGTGTGAATATGATCCATTATTGCATTTTAATCAACTATACGAACCAATTTACTTTTGAAAGGCTAGCATTTAATGGTGCCACCACATGTGCCATTAAGATCATCATACAGGAATCTCGACCTCCAACCAAAGATGTTTCTACCGTTTTTTGCTCGCTCGTACGAACAAAGAATGGCATAAAATTTCCCACTTGTATCTTGAAATGAAATATTTTTCTATAAACTCCATCCTATAGCATTTACAAGCGCTCAAAATAACTTTTTATCTAGACTTTCAAAACCACCATTACCGTAACAAACCTGAAAAACTTACAACCAATTAGTAAGACAAAGTTTCAAACAAAAAGCCAAAAAAACAAAACAAAGCAAAAAAAAAAAAAGAACCGACAATTCGATTGCCTTAAAAGCGTCTGACAAAAAGCCCTCGCATATCTGATACAATAAAAAATTGCATCTCATCTGGAATTGGGTAAAGCCTATCTCAAATAAGGATCGATGATCAAAGGCATTCTCGGTCATTTGAGTAAATGATATAATATTTTGATAAATGACCGGTGGAACTTTTTAATAACTTTTTATCTAGACTTTCAAAGTCACCTTTAGCGTTATACAAACGAAGAACCTATACTCAATTTGTAAGACAAAGTTTCAAACAAAAAGACAAAAAAAAAAAAAAGGGGGGGGGCAAGGGGAAAAAACCGACTATTCGATTACATTAAAAGCGTATAACAAAAAGCCCTCGCATACCAGATATAACAAAAAATTGCATCTCATTTGGAATTGGGTGAAGCCTATCTCAAATAAGGATCGATGATCAAAGGCTTTCTCGGTCATTTGAGTCAATGATATATATTTTGATAAATGACCGGTGGATCGAAGTTCTAAGCTCAAGGAAATGAAGTTATCTTTCATTCAGCTCCTGGTCTCATTCCCTGGTGGAAAGAGGGGAATCCTTTCCAAATAAACCAGCCCTGGCGGGTCATCTCGGAAAGGAATATTTCAGTACATGGAACTCATTGCTTTTCCGAGATGCGCCATAGCTTTAATGGTCTGAATGCTGTAAACATGAAAGGACTCCAGAAGTATACAAGAAATATATTAAGTGGTTTTATTTTTAGATGTGCAACTTGTATTTGTACCAGTTAGACTGTTTCGGGAATGATAGTGTATCAGTAAGGAAAAGAGGATGAATTCCCAAACAGAGAGGTGCAATGCACCGATAATGACACTAAGCGATGAAACTGCTTGAATTTGCTACTTAGAGTTCTGTACAATGGGAAAGATTAATAAATTCTAATTTAAAATGTCGTTGTTCTAACTATAACCCTTGGAAGAGGAAGTACTTGGATAGTTAATAGAAATATTCCTTTTTTATGAAAAAAAAAACGACTTAAGAGTTTTTTAAAGTAGACGACTTAAGAGTTTGTCTTGACAGTCAAAAAACTATGGTATCTGGGTGAAAAGATTAATTTTTCACCTTGCAGTCGAAAGGTCAATATACAGTTAACTGATTTCATTAGATTGTTAATGAGCAATTCTATGTTAATTCAGACATCACTTGCAACAATTTTCAACCAGCTGTAGATAGTATTTCGTTTTTTTTTAAATTTTCATAAATTCATCAGTTGTATAAGAGAATATAACTATTTAACAGAAACACGTTGAAATTGTTTCTTTTTAGCAGCTTTTTTTGGTACGAAAGTACTTAAATGCATATTAAAGTGCATTTTGTTGTCAAGAGAAACATATTAATATTTTTAAATTAATAAAAAGATCAGTGCTCTCGTAATTACTGTTAAAATCTCTGGTTAGTCAAAAGTTACTGATAAAAATCCAAGCTTTCTACTAAAACTTAAAAAAAAATCCCAAAATACACAGTCCAGTCACATTAATGTCACGGCTCAACATTCCTGTAAACATCTTCAGAAACCCAATTGACTCTATTCCTACAAGTTAAACAGTAGTCCACTCCGAAAAATTTAGTTATTCTGACTTTTGACAGGTAGTCACATTAATGTGACTACACTTTGTAAATGGAAAAAACTTATCAAATTACATTATCTGTTTGGTAAAAATGTAAAACAATTGGCCTACTCACAAATATTGACATTAATCTTTCCGAGCGAACACGTTACAGCAGCCCTGCCAAACTGGGCATTTGTAGATGGAGCGAGCTCTAATAGCGAAAGAATGACGTAGTTCGGGGTGTCTGTGAGCGACATCGAGTAGAAGGCTCTGCCTTGTAGTTAAATGCATAAAAATAGATATAATACCTATCATATTATGTATTTTTCTATTTAACGTTAACGCACGTAAAACGGCAGTATAATTTTCTTTCAAAACTGAAGGGCTTGGAGGATGAGGGGCTATGTTACATTAAAAAAAATGAACATTCTGGACAATGGTAAGCAATGGATACATGGAAGTAAATAAAACTTGGTACATCAAAAAGTAGATGTCATTAGAAGAATTTCATACGCACACTACCGAGAAAACCAGAAAGCAATATAGCTGCAACAACTGCAGCAGTAAAACTTTGAGCTTTAACCCATTAATGCCTAGCGTCCCTTTTTAGGGACGGTCCAAAAAAGGGTCTGAATTTCCCCAAAATGAACATTTCAACCAAATAATAGTATTCAATGAGTACCTTGGTATTGTTTCAATTCGTTATTAACAGATTGCAGCACATAACCATTGTAAAGGGTGTTCTGTAGCAGTTTTATTATGATCTTTATCAAAAATGACATCGTTCGCAATCTCAAGAGAAAAAGCTAAGTTTTCAAAGTTATTCCCAGCTTCCCAGTTTATGTTAACTACTGATTTTATTTCTTCTTATAAAATGTCTTTTTAAGTATTATATCGTTGGCAGAAAAAAAATTCAGTAAAACAAGTATGCATCCTCTTGGGTCTATCGTAACTTTTAAGGGACGATGTTTCTTTCCTTAATAAAAAAATTATTTTTTACGTGATATTTTTTTTATTATTTTTCCTGTCCATTAAACACTGTTTGCAACCAGTATACAAAATATCTTTCGGGAAAAAAATGTCAGGCATTAATGGGTTAACTACTCCCAATTCTGTTTTGTCACATAACCCCTTCATCTCCAAAGACTTTCAATTCTGATCAGCCTGTAAAATTTATGGAACCATCTGTGGGCTTCGTAATGATAAAAATTGTGTGCGGCTTATATGTCACTCATGTCAAATTTATTTAGGAAGTAAAAGTTTTTCTTCATTGGCAAGGGATTTCTCTTTACAGCATTTAAAGCTCTCAGTCGAAAAGTTTTATATTATTAAACTCAAACTTGAGAAAAAAAGGAATTATTAAAACATTATATGATGATTTAATCATGAAAGATTTTTTAATTACCGATGTGAAATGTGAAATACAATTCGAAAACCTTTAAATGCGTTTAAGTGTTGAATTACACTAACTTCAAAAGTATAGAATTTTCCTCCACTTCACTTTGAATTAATTTCCATTTAATGTATTTTTTGCTCATTATCCTTTTACGGTTTCAAGCCTTCTCTATTCTTTTCTTCACTTCATTATTTTATAGTTCGAGAAACGCAAAAAAAAAAAAAAAAAAATGCTTATGTGAGATGATAACAATTACTCGATAAAAAAAAATCTGTCAGCATAAAAGCAAATTTCACTTTCCAGTTAACTGCTTTTCAGAGAAAAGAGAAAACCGATTCTTTGTTATCCGTTTTTTAATGTATTTCCGAAACCCTTTCTATAGATTGTTTTAGAAGGAATGGCAATTCAAAAATTTCTTTTCAAGTATCAGGTTTGTTACTTAGAGAATGAACGGGGAAAATTGCGTCTCTTTAAAAACATTTCACAATACTGAAATCTTAATTCCATTGCTTAGTGAATTTTGGCGGGAAAAAATATAATATTTGTATTTTATTCTTTTAATAGCTTTCAACTGAAACTTAAAAGTTGGTGATTAATAAATTTTTACCATTCGAGATTTTTATTTTAAATACGAAATCAGTTAAAAATGCTTTTAAAAATAATGTTTTCGTCAGAAATGAAAATAATTCTTCCATCTGTTATTAATGAGAAATTTAAGAACTACTTTTATAATTGCTTTTAAACAACTGTAAATTATTATTGTGGAAAATTCTAAAGAAAAGTATATATCTATGTTAATTATTTTGTTTTTTAGAAGAAATTGCTTAAAATCAAAAGTTTAACTTCTAAATACACATGACTTGTTCTGTTTTATTAAAATTACTCTTAGTAACAAAATAAAATCTCCATTTTTTTTTATTAAAGTTCATTTCTTTCACTTGAGTTATTCTACCGTTATGGATAGTAAAACCAATGAAGACGATTATTTTGAGTGTTGTTAATGCACCATCTTGTTGTTATAATAATCCAATTGGTTCACGGTTGGTGGCGAGGGGGGGCTTTAATCATGTGGATCTGAGCTCTCACGCTAGCTGGGTTTTAGCACATATGTGTAGCAGTAAAGTTAAAAAAAACAAAGAAAGAAGAAAAAGAAGAAGAAGAAAAGAGGTTTTTTATGACGTTAAAATGTCGCTTAAAAAGAATAATAAGTAATTATGAACTCAAAAACAAAATAATTTTGTAAAAATTATATTTAAGAAACAGTAGGGTTAAGTTGAGGTTGGGAAATTATTAGTTTGTTAATATACTTGCCCCTCCCCCCTTTTCCCCGATTAAAATTTGAGAAAATAGTTTGATTTCAACGGTACTTTTTGTTTCGAAAATATATCAGCTGAGTAAAGTTACTTCCATGTTTTAAATCTTGATTTAAACAAGATTTTGCTCAACTTTAATAGGTAAAAAATATACCTCAACATTTGTGCCGAGAAAAAGTTCAAAGCATATTTATTGCTCAAACCTTAAGTAGAAGATTTGCTTTGCAAAAATTTTATTGGAAATATAATGTGACAAAAAACAAAACTTAAAAGCATCAACACCGTGGCAATGTTTCACGAAAAATTCCAGTTTGAATGGGGAGAAGATATGAGCTTTGAAACACTCAACAGGCATGTTACGAGAGCAAAACAACCTGGACATCGCCCATCAATGAATAGCTTTGGTTCTGCTTTATAATTACAAAAGGTAATAAAAGTTTTCAATGAGAGTGTTCTTTTACAATTTTTTTCATCAACAATAATGCAAACAGCCTTACAGATTGCTATAGACTTGCGAAGAAAAAAACCTTTATAATTTGTTGGGACTTTTAAACTAAAATGAATTGAAGTAAAATGTGTTATTATAATTCAACTTCGCAGAGATGGCCTATGACTCCTCCTTTTTTCAGGATTGTCCATTTTTAGGAAGGGGTGATACGCAGATGAAAATTGAGGCATGGGATTCACAATTGATTGGGGAATTTAAATGGGTAGAAATTCTACCTATTTTAAGGAATGGACTCGTTTTCTCATTTGATTGACCCCGGCCATCTCGTCGCGGTTGAATTATACTTGAACTTGTGTAAGCGTTTTGACAAAAAACAATTGACGTCTAAAAAATTGGGAATTTATTCAAACATAATTTTAGTGATATTTTAGATTGGTCCTTTAAAATATGGTGATTAATTTTCATTTAGAATTTTATAGGTTAAAACACTCGCAGTTTTATATTAATCAATTCCTTAAAGATTTTGACAGAAAATCACTTTAGAAAATTCTGAGAGCATTCCTGTTTTTTTTTGAACTGAAAGGTTAAATGTTAATAAATAATTCCGTTCATTAAATACATACTTTATAAAAATGGCTGTACTTGATGAAATTTTGAAACACCATGAAAGATTAATGGATAAAAAAGCGAAACATGCAACCACCAAAAACATCCATAAACGATAACATGCTTTATAGTTTCATACACTTCTTCCCCATCCGAAGAAAAAAAAAAGTTGAAATGCTTTATACATCCCTATTTCCTTACACATTTACATCGCTTTACCCTCTTTCCCCTCTCGGGCATCCTTTCAGTAGTAAATAGATCGTTACCATGGCAACTAAGCGCACCATCCCATCACTATTGGTCATCCCCCTCATCACGTGGTCTGTTCGCGTTCCTCCCTTACATGCCACCAGTTCCGCTTCGTGTCCCAGAATCGTTGCTGACTTGAGCACAGCAAGTATAGCCTGTTTGCAGTCATGTTGATTGAAGTTTATCGGTTGCTTTCTCATCGCACGGAATATTTATTATGAGTACACTCTTTGATGCTCTTTGAAAGGGTGGCAATCGGGTATTTCTTTGTCAGAGTCAAGAGGAGGTAAGAATATCTATAAAACGTTCAAATTCTAAGTTGAACCTCAGCCGTTTTTTCATGCATTTTTAATCTAGTTTTTACATTCGAGTTAAAATAACAATGCAGACCACTTAATTGGTAGACAATTAAAGTAGTGATTTTGTAATAAATTTTGCTACACGTGTCTCAGAAATGTGAAAAAAAGAAAAAACTATCCAAAGCCTAACGCGATTTCTGATGTTTAGTACTTCATGAGAGAAGAAAGTTTTAAAATTTATAGGCGCCAATCAAAGATTTCTTAATTGCTAATGCAAAACTATAGTAGGGGCAAATCTCCCCTTATGGTGTTTTACTGTAACGATTAGAATCAGCGTGGCCTCCATATTACTACCTTGTTAGATTTGCTTCTAGTATAATCAGTTGAACATTTTCATTTAGCTTTATTAAAACTACTTTAATGACTAAATTATTCTTTAGATGAAATTACCCATATATGAAATTCATACTACCTTTAAAATGACACGGACTTAAAAGAGAGATTTATTGCTAGATGAGGTTTTTAAAATGGTCTATACTAAAAAGAATGTTGCCTTTCGAAGTGCTCGAACAGAAATTAAATGTATTTCAATAACTCGGACATCACAAAACGCAGAAAGCTTTCTATAAAAATAATTCAGTTGCAACTAAACACTAGTTACTGTAAGAAATTGTTTTACTTAAGTTATTTCAATACACTTTTAAGGGTAGAAGAGTCATGTTGGTTCAGAGACCGACTTTATCAAATAAAGTCCCTCGGAACGCATACGGATTACGAAATATTTTAAATTGATGGTTCATTAGGTCTTAAAGTCTGTCGATAGCAGTTATTATGACTTTCAAGCTCCTAGAGATTTTCCCTCCCCTTCAGAGTTATGTCTACATTTCGGAGTTGGTGCTGCTATCTAACTATTCCAAGTCGGTCTTCTTCCTATATAAGAGCTTCCCTTTCTCACTAGGTGCCTCCTTTTGCCTCAACTTCAAATTGTTAAGCAAAAACGGTCTCCCGTGTCCCAAATAGCACTTTTAACAACAACAAGTAGGTCAATTTTTTTTAAACCTAAGCTCCGAAAATGCAGGAAAAATCTAGATATAAGAGAAAATATGTTTAAAAAATTTATAAAGGTTTTTAAAAGTTACGGAGAAAAATAGAAAGTGAAAATATTTAAAATCTAACTCATACTTAAACAAAGAAAAAAAATGTAAAAGTTGGGTTTTCTAATTTTTCCTTTTTTAATGGCATGAATAGTTTAATCAAGTCACTCAATAACCTTAAGGGGTAAAAATTTACTTTTTCAGAAACGCATTCTCCAAAACGTTTGATTTGAACCTTGGGAGTTCAAACTAAGAGCTATAAATTTAAATGAAATGCACAAACATCACTTTTGTGTAACGGCAAAAGTAAATAAAATTCATTGTTTACAGCAATTTTATTTATTTAGAAAAGATGGGTCGGTTTTATGAAAAGGATTCGTACTGCTAAACTAGTAATTCATACCATTTAATTGTAACTGTAACACAAGACACAATTTTTAAAATTCGAATACGTTCATAACAAATAGCATGACATGTGACAAGGGGGAGAGGTTAGGGTAAAGTGTGGCAACTTGGGACAAACTAGGAAGAGATCCAAATTTGATGAAGGAATTGTGACATCTGTTATGAACAGATTCTAATGATAAATTCTGTAAAAAAAATACTTTTCTAAGAATGAAATGAAATATTCTAGAGAAGTTAGCATAAGTGTTATTTTGCTTTCTAACAGTTACAATGTTTGCCATTTTGTACTAATAATGAAATATTCAACTGTACTAATTTCGTAACTTCAGTTGATTTTTGTCCATTTTCTAAGATGCTAAGCTTTTATCTAAAACAATAAGCGTGAGAATAAGTTTGGCTAAATTTCTGAGATGAATTTTGATTTTCAATTGCTGAAATGCGCTCTTAAAAACTTTTAAAGAAATCTACTACAGAATGAGACGGATCAATACCCAGAAATGTGACCAAAAATATTAAAAGACTACAAACACTGCAAGAAAAAAAATCGTATTGACAAAACAACAGTAGGATATGTTATTATTATTCCTATGATTAGATGTCTTGCTGTTTGCTCCGAGGCAACGATATAAAATTAAGATGCAGAAATTAAGTACATTACTTCCGTACGCATTACTTATATAGCTGTCTTCCACGAATATCTGATTCTAACCTTTTTTGCAGCTATCTCTTTTCTCACATTTTAATTTACTACTACGAGGGGAATCAAATTTAAACCAGAATTATTATTTTTCTTTAATGTTCGGCAGCAATCATAAAATAAAATACAAAATAGATAATTTTTCTGCATAGTATCCTTCTTTGATACATGTTCTCTATCAGACTGGCAATTTTTTGATGTCGTCACGGCAGAAAGAAGACTGACTTGGGCCGAGCCAATTGAGCAACAAATCTTCTACTCTTGTATCAACATCTAACCGTCGTCCTGTTAGTCTAGTTAAGTAGTCTAAGTAAATGGTAGTCACAGGGCGACAAATCTGGACCGTACGGCGGGGGGGGGGGTCTTTTAAGGTGTCCAATGATATTCCTCTATTTTTGCCGTGTTGCGTATCACTTGCCAGTTTCGCTTATAGCGATAAGCAACATTTAATTTATCAAAAAGGCGATAGAAGCAGCCTGTTCTTCTTCAATAAAGTTATAAATAACTGCAATGTTGTCTGCAGTTATGCTGTCCTGTTCTCCTTTTCTCAGGTTGATTTTCTACAGCTTCTTTTAATGCCACGATTTTCTTAGCCCGCTCATACACTAGAGTGTGCAAAAGTGCTTCCTCCACAAACTGTGAGCTCGTGTGTGATACTGTCTTAAATTTTTAAAAAGTTTAGTAGGCTCTTTTGCGAGAAATTCAGTAATGATGCATTTCGCAACAGACGTGTATGCTTCTTAACCTTAGGCTAAAGTCCTTACTCATGACGTATTGAAACAGCCCCACATCTCCAACGTGCCTACGAGCACAAAAACCTACCGTCAGACATCCCATGAACATACTCGCTTCAGATTTATCGCTAATGGCAGATTTGGAGTCAAAATCTGGTTTATATTTGATTTTCCTTCGTAGTTTATGTAGGACATTCATTTAGCTAATTATAATTTGTAATATTATAATTTAAGTGGGAAATTTGTTGTTTGTTCTGATTCCCGAGACCAGCAGAGCTAGATCAGGTCCATGAGTCTATTCACCCGTAGAAAGTCAAGAACCATCAAGGGGTTTTGGATAAGATCCAATTTGGAAAGCCCCAGACATGATAAAATATGCTCAAGGGTTTAAGTGGGAAATAACTACAGCAAATGGTTGAGTCATTGTCAAGGTACACTATCTTCAAAAAGATAATTGAGACATGCTTTAATTGCATGAAAAATTGCGTTCTATTCAATGTCATTTAGTAAGAATTTAGATTTATTCTACAAAATATTGTTCCACAAAAAGCTTTTTTTTTAATTATCGGGACAATAACTACGTATGTTAAAGGTAGTTCTGTTCTTTTTTTTTTTTTGTAGTTAACCAGCGGGTGACCGAGCTCCGCTCGAGGTAAACAGGTATCGAAGCTAACTCGAAGATTTAAATTTTCAATTGTGATTTATCAAAACAATACATGCCATAAGAAAACTTGTGAAACCATTGGTGAAAAGATAAATGGTTAAAGTGCACCATTGTAAACTACACTGGCGGAAAAAAAAATCCCAACACCAAGAAAGACTTGTGTTAGATAAACGAAATTTTGTAGACATGTTTATACAAACTGAAAGATGACATCGATTGAAATTTCATGTTCCGCGCATAAGTGTGGCGCAGCTGGCGTCACTCAGAACATGCAAATAAGGCTTGTTTTAAAAGCGTGTTGTGAAGCTCGTGTGTATTATTTTTCCATGAAATTTGAAGAATTGCGTTCATGTTAGCCAGGAATGCCTTTAAGAAGACGAAGAAGCCATTATCAACAGCTCACCGATTTTGAACGAGGTCGTACAATTTGGCTACGAGAAGGAGGATTTTCATTTCGCGATATTGCAGAAAAACTTGGGTGGGAATGTTTCCACCAAGCATGATTATTGGAAGCTATGGGCAAGGGATGGTACTACCTCAAGAAGATCGAGTTCCGAGCTGCCACGTGGCACGACTGAGAAGGAAGATCGCCGAATCTTGCGTACGGTTGTGGCGCATCGTTCTGCATCTGCGGCTGACATTCTAGCTGCAGTTTGTACCGTCGTGACCCAAGGAACGGTAAGAAACTGTTTACTTCAAGGACAGCTCCGAGCCAGGCAGCCTGTAGCCGGTATTCCATTGACTGCAAACCATTGCCTTTTCCGACGGCAGTGGTGCCACGACAGAGCTCACTAGAGGTCGGAGAGGAGATCTGTTGTAATTTTTGATGAAAACAGATTCTGAGTTAGTGCCAGTGGTGGCTGTATATTGGTCAGAAGGAGGCCAGAGGACCGCCTTCATCCAAGCGGTCTACGGCCTAGACCCATGGGACTCACACCTGGAGTTATGGTCTCTGGAGCAATTTCCTACGACAGCAGGAGCATTCTTATATTTATCCCGAACTCACTGACGGAAAATTTGTCGTCAGTCTGTTAATTTAACCAGTAGTACAGCCCTTCATGAGTAGCATTCAAGGGGGCGTTTTCCAACCGGATAACGCTCGCCCTCATATCGCTGCTGTAACTCAATGTGCTCTACAGAGTGCTGACATGTTACCATGACCTGCAAAATCACCAGGTCTGTCTCCAATTGATAACGTATGGGATATCATGGGAAGGCACCTCGAACATCATCCACAGTCAGCAATGACGGTCCTAATATTGACACAGCAAGTGCAACAAGCATGGAACTCCATACCACAAAGAGACATTAGGCACCTGTATGACATAATGCATGCACGCTTGCAGGCTTGCCTTTAAAAATTCCGGAGGTTACACCCTCTATTAAATTAACATAATTTCACATTTGCACAGCATTTTCTTGAGCTTAAATTAGCCAGTGATCTTGCACATTTAATCAATTAAACATGTTAACTAGACAATTGCACTACCCAAATTTCATTACTCTGCAGCAATTTTTTCCTGGTGTTGGGATTTTTTTTTTCCGCCAGTGTATTCTAAACAAAGTTAGAGTTTGGAAAGGGAACTATTCTATACAAGGATTAAGTTTGAAAAGTCATAGGAAATAAAATGTAACTGATAATAAAAAAAACTATACAATTAAAGAAATGGTACAAAGTGAGCAGTGTAAAGATTGAAGTGTGTTGAAGTTCAATTTTTTTTTGACAAATTTATTTAGAAAAACCAAACCTCGTGATTCCTCGTGGCCAAAAACCCAAGACCCCCAAGTTTACCGGAGTTAATTAATTCTGGGGCGATTTTTGACTTGGCAACCATTCCTCGTATTACCCCTAACGTGTACCAGGGGACCGAGCCCGCTCGGTTAAAAAAAAAGAGGTTTGTAAACTCGTGTTTTTTTTTCTAAAGTTCGAAGTACTTATTTAGATAAACTTGAAAAGCATTTTTGAGCCTTTGGTTGCAATTACGCATTCAAAACAGCCGTAATTTATTTTAAAAAACATAACCCTATTTAATCCATGCTCACCGTAAAATCACACCTCATTTCATTTCATTTGGCGCCGAAGGCGCGGGAGGGTTTGATGCAAATGGATGCAGAGTCTCTGTTCTCCAGTACGCAATTGGTTCCAGTTGGTTTTGACTTTCACTTCAGTTCACACTCCAGGTCCCCCCCCTCCGTACATACCACAACTCGCTTTTTAACCGGGGTGGGGCCCTGAAGAGCGCTCTGTTTATTTTTAACCAGGCCCAAGGGCCGAGTAAACCCTTGGCCCAGCACACCCCAGAGGTTTCGTTTCACTTGGAGGATTTTGTGACCACGAACATTTTTAACGTCCCCCAGCAACCATTATTGAAGACGGTGGATCTTTGATCGGCGGCTAAATGATCGACCCGAGACCCTGCGGTTACGAGTCCGACGACTAACCGATTGGACAACCGCGGCCTCAGGCCCCTATATAGACGAGCCGATGCATCAAGATTACCACTTAGGATCCAGCGCACGTGTGTGAGGATTGTCTTTTCTGGGCAGTTATCGCTTTTTGGTAACTTTTTACGTAAATTAACAAAGCTTGGCAATGTCCCGAAACTTTGCTCTGGTAACCCTAATTCCTCAACAATGAAAAATGAAAGTGAAAGTTAATGAGTTGGATCCAAAGTGGTGAAACTTATGCTTGATGCGTCGGCCTGTCTATACAGCGGCTCTACCGCTGCCCATACCCAATTCTAACTTTATTTTGATCGATCTCTTTTAAATTTCAAAAACAATAACAATTCTAACATGTTGCCAAAAATTATTTGCCAAATACCATAAAAACATAAATTTACGCTGATGTGACTAAATATGAAATCCATTGTTAAAACGTGGTTGCTATGAAACAGTAACAATAAGAGTAATCATAAAGAAAATGGCGTAGTAAGAAATCTTCTCAAACTTTTAATGAATCCTATCTGTAACTCCGAACTGTTCGACCGTAGCGCTTCAAAACCGGCGCCAATCGATTCCTCGTGGCCAAAAACCCCAGACCCCCAAGTTTACCGGAGTTTATTAATTCTGGGGCGATTTTCGACTTGGCAACCATCTCTCGTATTACACTGAAGTGACAAAAGTTATGGGATACCTCTTAATATCGTGTCGGCCCTCCTTTTGCCCGGCGAAGTGCAACAACTCGACGTGGCATGGACTCAACAAGTCGTTGGAAGTCTTCTGCAGGAATATTGAGCCATGCTGTCTCGATAGACGTCCATAATTGTGAAAGCGTTGATGGGGCAGGATTTTGGGCACGAACAGACCTCTCGATGGTGTCCCATAAATGCTCAATGGGATTCATGTCGGGCGATCTAGGTGGCCAAATCATTCGTTGGAATTGTCCAGAATTTTCTTCAAACCAACTGCGAACAGTTGTGGCCCGGTGACATGGCGCATTGTCATCCATAAAAATCCCATCGTTGTTTGGGTACATGAAGTCCATGAATGGCTGCAAGTGATCTCCAAGTAGCTGCACATAAGCATTTCCAGTCAATGTTCGGTCCAGTCGCACTAGAGGACCAAGTCCATGCCATGAAAAAACAGCCCACACCATTACGGAGCCACCACCAGCTTGAACAGTGCCTTGCTGACAGTTTGGGTCCATGGCTTCGTGGGGTCTGCGCCACACTCGAACCCTACCATCGGCTCTTACCAGCTGAAATCGTGACTCATCGGACCAGGCCACGGTTTTCCATTCATCTAGGGACCAACCGATATGCTCACGTGCCCATGAGAGTCGCTGCAAGCGATGTCGTTCTGTCAGTAAAGGCACTCGAGTCGGTCTTCTGCTGGAATAGCTCAAGAAATCCAAATTTCTCCGCACAGTTCTAGCAGACACGTCCATTGTACGTCCCACATTGATTTCTACGGTGATTTGACGCAGTGTTGCTTGTCTGTTAGAATTTACGACTCTTTGCAGACGTCGCCGGTCTCGATCTTTAAGTGCAGGCGGTCGACCACTGCGCTGTCCGTGGTGGGATGTTATGCCTGAAATTTCATACTCTCGGCACACTCTTGACACAGTGGATCTGGGAATGTTGAATTCTCTAACGATTTCCGAAATGGCATGACCCATGCGTCTAGCTCCAACTAACATTCCGCGTTCAAAGTCTGTTAATTCACGTCGTGCGGTCATCATCACGTTAAAACCTCTTCACATGAATAACTTGAACAGAAATGAAAGCTCTGTAAAAGCACTGCGCATTTATACCTGTTCTATGCGATGCTACTGCCATCTGAAAATTTGCAAATTGCTATTCCATGACTTTTGTCACTTCAGTGTATAGTATAGGATAAGTAATAATGTTTCTCATAAGCAAGTAATAAAAAGTTAATATTAATGCATTTTTTCGAAGTAAACATTATAGTTAAACATCGCACATCTAACTATAGGTACGATCTTTTTTTTTTTTTTTTTTTGTGATGTAGTTCCTTTTTGTAGATAATTTGTAGTTGATACAATCGTATATTAACAGAAAATGAGGAAAACGTAAAAAACATAGTTATTATAGATTGCAATTACTTTTCATTTCATTTTCACTTTATGGTCTAACGTTTTATTAATAATGATTAAAATATTTGATAAAGTAATTTATAAAAAAAAGAAAAAAAAATCTTGTTAGTTCAATTTTCACACAAGCACACAAAAAGCCCACAAAATTAAATAAATAAATAAAAAACAATGTGAAAACTTACTGCACATTTTTTTACAGCATGAAATCAAAGCAGTGGCTTGTTTTAATATCAAAAACTAATTATCCGAAGCGTAAAGAAAATATTTTATTTGAAAGTACCGAAAATGAAAATTCCACATAAATTTTTTTGATATTAAACGAATTTGATTCTAACGTTAAAAAAACATATGAAATCGAAATTTACTGCACTCTGTTCTTTCTGCGTTAATAAATGAAATATAAAGATAAACGATAAAGAAAATAGTAGGGAAACAATATGATAATAGTTTTGAAAATTAAAAAATATCTCATCTCCTGCATTTTAATAAAGCAAATAGAATGTTTTGGCAATGAGACAAAACATTTCTTCAAAATAATAGAAAAAGTTTTTTCATTCTGTGAAGTAATGATGTGTTTTAAACGCAAGGCTTTCGGGAAAATGTGAAAGTAATTATTATAATTTTCGTTATCCAAATAATTCTATTAGATTAGTTTTTTTTTAATTTTCATACGGTACGATTATCAGGTCATTCCTGTTTAATTTCACTAATTCAAGTTAGAATTATTTTGTAAGTATTTTTTCCACACGGTTATTGAATGAGTTAATTGGTTCATTTTTCTAGTTCTAACGAGAAAATATGAATATTGGCTAGTTTGAACTATATCTGCTTTATGCTTGCTATGCTTTGTTTTGTCACGTTATAAGAAGTGCGAACAGAACTTCTATATTGAAATTACGAAATAAAATATTTTAAATGCATTTTTTGTTTGTATCCATTTTATTTATCTTTGCTTTCCTCATCTATCTTTGTTCTTATAAAATTTGAAAAATCTTCCAATGAAATAAAGGCAGAAATTATTTTTTTTGAAATTTATAGCTTAAAATTTAAAATATTTTTTAAAAATGGAGAGACAAAGGCGTAACAAATAATTATTTTGTTATTTTGCTGCACAGTAGAGTAGAACGAAAAAAAATGTTTTTTTGGGAATTCAAAATGCTTAGTATTTCAGCTATGATTAAAAAAAAATGTTTCGTAAATGTATGCAAAAATCTGAATGTAAGACAGATTACAGTCTTAAATACAAAAACCATAAACTTTATACGTGTTATATTTGGATTTCGTGTAAACACAAGTACAGATAAGTGCACTAAAAATATTTTTTAAAAAAAGCTTTTTCATATTTTCAATAAAAAATATTTTATAACTAAATACCTTGTGTAAGCGTGTCAGTAAACAAAATTTAAAAAAGAAAGAATAAATATTAATCAAACCAAAATTTGTAAGTTTCAG
>JAXGGA010016669.1:0-26170 GCA_038373865.1 Uloborus plumipes | reverse complement strand
GTTTTTTTATAAAACAGTATATTACTGTGAATTTTACAGTTTATCACTGTAGATTTTACAATAAATGTTCTTTATAAAACAGTATATTTCTGTGAATTTTACAGTTTATCCCTGTAAATTTTACAATAAATGTTCTTTATAAAACAGTATATTACTGGGAATTTCACAGTTAATTTTTGCAAAGTTTACAGTTCTAAACTGGAACTTCAGCTGCCAGTATTTTATTGTAAAATCAACGCCTTTTGTTTTTGCAGTGTTGCCTTAAGATTCAGTGTGAGTGATGAAACTATTCATAAACATTTGCACCAGCTTGGGAAACGATGGAAGCTAAGCAAATGGGTACCACATGAATTGAGTGAAACGAACACACACAACAAGAATCACTCAAGAAACTCTGGCACGATTACAGTGGGAAGTTCTACCCCACCCTCCGTACTCACCAGACCTAGCCCCAAGTGACTACCACCTGTTTTTGGCAATGGACAACCATATGCGCAATCGGCGGTTTCAAAATAGAGAGGATTTGGAAAATGAGGTGAAAAACTTTTTTAACTCTCAAAACCCAACTTTTTATAAAAACGGGATATATGGTCTTCTGTCTAGGTGGGAAAAGGTAATACTTGCTGATGGTGATTATTTTTCTGAATAAATTTAATTTAAACCCATTTTTTGTGTTTTAATTATTAACATTCAAAACCGCACGAACTTTGTTGGTTGCCTGGTAGATGAGAAAGTTTCAAATGTTTATCGATCATGCGTATCGATCAAAAAATTCAAGAAAAGTTATATTTCTTAAGGATGAAGAAATTGGAAAAACGGCTCAAACTGACGATTCTCCCCTTAATCCCACAAAACTTCAACTTGGGTCAAAAATAGCACGTGACAGCAGAAGTAGATGAACAACTGAATCGGAATGCATTAAAAAACGAAGAATTGTGCTTGAGCCTTTTCGGGCAGAGTGTCCCAAATAAGCCAGATTTTAATGGGAAAAGCAGCATATGTATCATCATGCAGCATGTAAAAATGAATGTTACTTTCACTAAAAAAAAATTATTAAAATTGGGATGGCCTAGATGTATTATGATGCTATTAGCGGGACTTGAGAAAAGATCCAATGATCATATGCTGTGCTGTTTTTACGATTAAAATCTGGCTTATTTGGGACACTCCGTCCGAAAAGGCTCAAGCACGAATCTTTGTTTTTTTTTCATGCATTCCGATTCAGTTGTTCAACTACTTATGCTGTCACGTGCTGTTTTTGACCCAAGTTGAAGTTTTGTAGTATTAAGGGGCAAATCGTCAGTTCGAGCCGTTTTTTCAATTCTTTCATCCTTAAGAAAAATAATTTTTCGTGGACTTTTTTATCGATACAAATGTCTGAATTTGCTCTTCACGAAGTAAAAAACAATGTACTACCATACTAGAGCCGATTTAAAAGTTAAAAATTTAATAAAGTAGGGTCATTTTCAAATTTCGTCTTCAAAACTTTCTCATCTTCTTTCACGATAACTACAGAACTTAAGGGATTTTGATTATTCATTTAGCAATCTCTGCACTTTATATTCGAATAATAAAGTCCCGCCTTTCCTCCACCAATCACATTTTAAGAGATATTTGCATAACATCTGACTTTTGTCTAAGCTTTTGAAACAGCAAAAAAAATCTGTTTTGTAATTTCCGATTATCGTTTCGATTATATTTTTAAAAACTCCAGACACGTATTAGGACCAGAAATTTAAAAGCATTTCACCAAATAGTTTTCTTTTTATTCATATATTTGTATTTTGCTTAAACTTTTGCATCGCAGTAACCCATTTATGCCCAGTAGCCTTAAAGTAGGACGCTTGTTAGTTATTGCATAACAAAACCTGTAATGGGTCTATGATTTTACTAAAGCTGTTTTTCACAAGTTAAATGGTCCTTCTTCTGGAGAAAACCAGATAGAACCACTAGTTGAATATCAGAGTTTAATTATAGACAGCTATTTTTAGACAAATCAGTCAAGCAACGATCCAGCATGGGTATCCACAGAATGTAAGTGTTTTTTGCGTACTTTACTTATTTTTCATAAAATTAAACTATTTTAAAATGATTTGATTAAAATTGATCACAGATGCCTTCTGTAATGTTACTTTGCAAAAGTAAAGTCAAATAAGGTCGTATTTTGCTCACATATCTGCCCAATGTCCCTTAAACAGGACGTTAAATAACCTAATATGTCAACGGCGATCTATATGTACAGCATGACAATGTATGTACAGCATTCCAAGTAAGAATTTTAAGCAGATAAAAATTGAAAAAAATCTTTAAAAACTAGGGCATAAATGGGTTAACCTTGTAAAAGGGGAATATAAGCTTTCCGTTATTTGGTAATTAGTATTGAATTTCATAATGTATTTATTAGTTGAAGATAAATTTATTCAAACTATAGAAACAAAAAATGTTGTTCTATTAGTAACCCGAAAAATAATTTTAAATCTGAACTTTTCATGGAACTCTTATTTTAAAGCATTAAACCAAAATGTGAGGTTTCCCCATAAAAAATCCAAAAGTTCAGTTTCAAGGACCCCCTACTGAACACCATATTATTTTCTTGAAGGCTTATTAAATAGAAACCCTTTTTTTATAATATAAAATGAAATCTCAAATAATTCGTGCTTTTAATACTTCTTTAACTGAGTACAACAAAGCTTTTTTTAGGTATGGTAAAAAAAATGTGTAGTTGACACTCGCCAAAGTGCAAGACACTTGATTCAGCGTAACGTTAATGATCTATCTTGAAAGTAACTTAAAATTAATATTAATTTTCTACAAAAAAAAACAACATGAAGTTATCTTTTGCAGCTTTTAGGAGATTACAACTAAAACTGCGAAGTGTACGTGTAGACGATCTGCAGAATTATGTAATATGCATTCATAATTTGAATTTTCAACGATTAAGTACTTTTGAGCTATACGAGATACTTGCGTAAGTACTACTTACATACACCTGGACAAAACTTGGTGAAATTACTTTGGGGATGTCCTAAATGTATCTTTTGGTTTCCCAAACGTTTGCACGTACACACATTACGAAATGACCAACAAAAAATAATTCAAAGGTGGTTAAATAGGAAATTTAAGTTTGTGCTGGGTATTTTCGTGAATACAAGATTTCCTTTGTTTGGCACGAGGAAGTACCATGTTTTAAAAAAGTCAATACTGTTTACTTTTTTTAAACTGTCAACTAGTAAAGATACTAAAATTTACAACATGGCTAGACAGCAGATGAATATGATAAACAATGCCAAGAATCAGTAAAAATGCTTTTTAAAACAGAAAAAAACATACGAGTATCTTCAATATAATTCTAGAAATTGGAAGCTTAGAGTCACACAAGTATTGAACTTCTACTGCTTCTTCTGGGAAAGTAACAGAAGAAAGTTTCCAGACTCGTCTGGTCCAAGTTAATGGATCTTTCGTACAAATAAAAAAAGGGCTACGAAATGAAATATTTCGGTCTCCTTTTTCACTTTTATTTAGATCCGTCTTTGTTCCGTTACTTGGTTAGAAGTTTCGTGGAGGAATCAGAAAGAAAAGTAGGCATATTCTTCATTCAAAATATTCTCTTCCGGTAGAGAGACATATCATTTTACCGTATTGTTTAGTAGAGTCTTACATGCAGTATGAAAGAAAGTATTCCAAAAGCGTCTTTGTAAAACTGAATGCGTTTACTTTTACGCCATATTATTAATTAATATACATAGTTAGTACTAAGGAATGACCAAATTTAAAACACGTATGTATTTTGAAACACATCACGATTTAAAACAATGTATACGCGAAATTAAAGATTTTTGTTCTGTTGCAATGAATGAGCCATAAGGCTGCTAGACAAGAATTTAAACTCGTATCTAGATGGTTTCCCATACCATGTGATTTAATTTTTAATGGCAACAACATCAAAAACATCAAAAATACTGTTTTTTAACCACCGGTACCGAAAACAACTGTAGTTTGCCTTGATCAAGAGCTTCGATCCGCTAACGTTTAAACGATTCCATTTGTTCAAATGCGGGGAGGGGGAGCTTGTTTGGTTACTACAACCATGGCTACCTGCGATCTTTAAGCGTCTTGCCAGACGCGCCGGGGAACAAAGGAAATCTCGTACAGGGGGAAGTTACCGTTGTCGCCGCTTGTGGCGCTGATCTCCTAGGGTTGGTTTGCGCGTATTTCTATTATAACAATCTGGATTTCGCTTTGCTTTTCAGTGAAAACCGCATTATTTCTTTCAAGTGATTTTTCTATTCATGCATTATTCATCGAAACACATCCCACGATACTTGATTGCACATTAATTTCATGTGTTCGTTTTTTTTTTTTTTTTTTTGTGAATGTTGTTTTAGAGTGTCTATTGCAAAGTATTGACGAAAATCATTTTCATTCTTTTCACAGGCACTTTTTTTTTTTTTTTGTATTTTAGTTTGCAATTTAATTCACAACTGGTACTGGCACTATAAGAACGTTGGTGTGCTCATGGTCTTAACTTAAAAATAATCTGAATCTCTGAAAAGTTTAAATTCATTCATATATTCATTATATTATTTTATTTTATTAAACTATTTTTTAAACTTTTTCTTTATTTATTTTTTGAGATTCGTTAATTTTCTGTTAAATACAAAATTTTAATAGGAAAGCAATTTGAATTGATTGGGGGGAAAATGAATTATTTGGCTAAGCTGCACATGCTAAGATCTCAATATCTGTCCTTCTTCTTTCTTTTATTTTTCCTTAGTTCTCGGGCTATTTTCGTGGCACAAGGTTTTTCATTGGTTATTGTTTTCATTTTTATATTGCATGATTATTTGAATATATTTCACCCTAAAGAAAAATAAATAAACAAAAATAAAATAAAATAAAATTTTCTTAAACATATGAGGAATTAAAATACAGAAGCGCCGAAGAAAACGTAAAAGTTCAATTAAAATGCAGTTAGATGCAGGCCCGTCCTTCCGAATTGGGGGAGGGGGGGTCAATTAAAATACAGTTTTGTATTCTAATTGACCCCCCCTCCCCCGAATGTGGGGGGAATTCCGAATTGGGGGAGGGGGTCAGAGGGGGTCAATTAAAATGCAGTCCCCACTGGGGGGACTGTATTCGTGGTTCGTTCTGTAAAATACAGTCCCCCCAGGGGGGACTGTATTTTAATTGACCCCCTATGACCCCCTCGCCCAATTCTGAATTCCCCCCGTTCGGGGAGGGGGATCAATTAAAATACTGTGGGGGGGGGACTGTATTCGTGGTTCGGTTCTGTAAAATACAGTCCCCCCAGGGGGACTGTAATTTAATTGACGCCCCCTCTGACCCCCCTCCCCCAATTCGGAATTCCCCCCCATTCTGGAGAGGGGCGTTAGTTAAAATACAGTTTTGCATTTTAATTGACCCCCCTCCCCCGAATGGGGGGAATTCCGAATTGGGGGAGGGGGTCAGAGGGATTCAATTAAAATACAGTCCCCCCTGGGGGGACTGTATTCGTGGTTCGTTCTGTAAAATACAGTCCCCCCAGGGGGGTCTGTATTTTAATTGACCCCCCCTCTGACCCCCCTCCCCCAATTCGGAAGGACGGGCCTGCATCTAACTGCATTTTAATTGAACTTTTACGTTTTCTTCGGCGCTTCTGTAAATGTAATTTTAGAAGAATCAGCTTTCCTTTTTGCAACTCTAGTTAAAACGAAAGTGAGGAAAATTTAATCCTTTATATAGATGATTGTCTCTCGAATATATAAAGCTATCTTCTAAATCAGATGTAAACGTAATGTTTCACGCAAATGTAGTTTCGAAGACTGCATGTGTTATGACTTTTAAACAATCTTTAAATTGTTTCATGTGCATTATAAATGTTTTAAACTGTGAACACATAATAATACTATGTATTTTGATGTTTTGGGTTTTTTTTTCATCAAGACTGAAACAGTTTTACTCCTAGAAATCAAGTCTTTACACGCATGTTATTACTATAGCCGTCCCTTTAAAAAGTCGCACCGAGCCCTAGGAGATCAGCGCCAAATGACTGAAGTGGCAGAAATTGTAAGTTCTGCACATACGCTCTTTTTCGCCCGTCTGGCTAGCCGCTTAAGGATCGCAGGTAGCCATGCTGCAACGATCATTGGTGTTGTTACAATGTAAGAGTTTCTCCTATTTTAATTCAAAAAAAAAATATTTTTCCCGAAGTGAGTTTTTGTCCTACCAATTGAACCAACCTCAAGGTGAAAACTGATCTTCTCATGCTCAACCAAGACTAGTTGGTTGAAAAAAAAAACCATTATAGATGGGAAAAAGTTTAAGTGCTTCTACAGAAAGTTGAGTTATGACATCGAATATGGTTTCCTCTTTTGGGGTATAAGAAAAAGGTAATTGCAGCGGATTTGAGTTGAAGTACTTTTGCAAAGGAACTGCAAAAAAAACTCAAGTTATTTCAGTGCTAATTACCCTTTCCTATTATATTGCCGGTATCGGAGGTCAACTTACCGGAAGAGCACTATAACCAGTCGGCATCATGAAGGCTACGCAGATCCTAATCTCAGTATTACGACGCTGCCAGGTTAGGTTTTTCCTATTTATAGTGCCAATGTCTTTTATTATTTCCCTACACATAGGATTTTAAAAATAAAATAATCGTTAAATGTGAAACGTTCTGTGTACGAGCATGTTACGCTAGATTTAAATATTTATTGACGTTTGGTTATTAATCTGAAACTACTATACATTAAATATTTCATGGAACAGAAATGCTCTTAAATATAAATAACTTTCAGAATAAAAATTAGTCTCGTTGCAGCATTTTTAATAACATTTAAATTTCAGTAATGATTTTGAATGTTTCACTTTTCAAATCCGTTACAAACGAAAACTAAGAGCAAAATATTTCAGTTTGAAATAAATCTTCAACTCTATAATCCAATATTTTCTTACGTTCATAAACGAAAATCATATTTATTTACCAAACAGTTGATACAAAATTCCGCCCAACGCCATAACTACGTATGGCAACTTGCGTCAAAACTCCAGAACATGCCCGATGCGGAAAATCAAATTTTATTCACGTACAATGTATAAAACAAACAATAAACGCAGCAAAAACGACAAACTAATAAACTTCTCATGACAACTAAACTCGTCCCACTGCCGCAATCCATAAAGCGCGGGAAGAACATTTACCTTTCTCTGGTGATGCATGATGTTTGTGGACGTGAGAAGTTTAAGAAGACGATTGAATTTGAAAATAACTCCGAGGAAACATGGAAGGAAAGACGTGACAGCGGCCGGCTTTCAATGCTTCGTTAATTTCCAAAGAAATGTTTCTGAATATCAATAATTTAAGGGAAGTTTATGATCCAATTATTTTGCTACCTCCGTTTCTGAATTAATTTTCGGGACAAACTTAGTTCGTCAAAGGGAAGTGCGAATGATTGAAGCGTGAAATAAAATATATTAAGTGATAATGATATAGTGTGCGATAAAATATTTTATGTTTCAATTTGTTAAGAAAACTAACGTAGCTGATAAATATTGTCACAAATAACTGCATTTTTAATTCAATAAAAATAATAATAAATAATTAAACCATTTTATATTCGATAGTTTCAATCGATAAAACATATATGACAATATGGGTTGAAGACTCAACTGAATTTTAGTTTCAATTTTTTTTCGCGACTTTAGAGAACTTTTGGTTAGAGTAAACACATAATAGAAAAGTAGCTTTATTCATAGAAATAATAATTTCTACAGGACATATAGCATTACTGCTATATGCATATCATAAAAGAAAATATGGCATTTAGTACAGTAAAAAATAACCATCATTGTAGTTACTACCCTCAAGAATTTCTTCTATGATCTTTTAGAGACAAAAACACGATAGACAAATTCTAAACCAAAAGCCTTTACGTCTATTTTAAAAATCCCTATTCTTTTCTCCCTTTTTCTTTATTTTCTCGTTTATTTTATTATTTATTTTATTTTATTTATTTATTTTTTATTTACCAAAAATTTTTACCAATTTCATTAGTGTGCGTGCCCCGATATATTTTCTTCATTTACCATCACTTACTAACTCGATAGACATTAAAATTAAAAAAAAGATAACAGATAAATCGCTTTTGATAGGTTCGTCGGAAAAACAGCAAAAAATAAACACAAGAATTAAACGAAAATAACTTTTCAACAGCCGTATTTTTCTTTATCGTTAGGCAGATTTAATGTATGTTTTATCATCAGTTCTAACTAATAGCTTTGAATAATCATGACTAAAAAAATCATTATAGTCTTATGGGCCCATAACTAAAATACTTACTTTCAATTGAACATTTATAGGCATAATAGTATCAAAAGACTAAGTATCTAAATTAACGACAAAAACATACGTATGACGTTATTTTAAAAAACTAAAAAATGAGTACGTAGCAATAAAACTGCAATTTGATTTTTTTTAGAAACAATCTCAGGTTCTTAAGAAAGATACTCCTCTAAAAAATAAATGAAGAGAAAGTTTACTTTTAGTGACTGAAACATTAACATTATAAATTCCACTTTAGATAAAAACTTATATTTAACAAAAAAACATTTTGGGGGGCGTCCTCTGAAATATCCTTTTTCTTTTCAGAATTCACTGATGATGTTCCTAGAATTTCGATTGCAAACGATATTGATAATAATAGACAAGCTTGCCCATTACTGGTTAGGTGCTTATAAATAGTTGTTGCTGTCGTGAGACAAGTGCAAACACACTGCAAAAATTAAATCTTGTTTTTACAGTATAATACAGCTAATTTTATAGTAATTTTCCAGTAATAAACATTGCTAACTTTACAGTAATAAACTGTAAAATTGCTAGTTTTACAGTACTAAACTAAAATTGCAAGTTTTGAAGTTTATTACTGTGCATTTTAGTTTTAAACTGGAACCTCTGCTGCCAATAATATACTATTTTTACAGTATATAATACAGTTAATTTCACAGCAACGAACTGTAAAATTGCTAAATTTACAGTAATAAACTGTAAAATAGCTAGTTTTACAGATTTAAACTGAAGCCTCTGCTTTCAATATTACACTGTAAGAATACGCTCATATTTTTCAGTGCAGTACGGAGAAAAGTCAAATGTGGCCAAAATGATGGAGTACAGTCTTGGCCACATCTTCGACTTTATCCATATAAAAGGCATACTTTTAGCAGTTGAATGCTAATTTGGAAAAAGGTCGAGGCAACAAAGATGCAGTTGAAGAGATGGCTCGTATCCAGCTGTACTTCCGGACAGTGCCTGCATTCTGTGTAGGTTCTGGATCCTTCTGGCATGATCTTCATTTCCTTCATGTCCCCCGTTCATAATCTGCTCATAGTTGCAGTAATCTCCCTATCGAGGTCTATAACTAGTCATTTATTCTCAACATCCTTTTACTCATAGCTAGGACTCGCCTTAAAAAATTCGTTTGTTCAACAAATAACGTGGCATGACACAATAGCTTTACTGCGGGTACTATTTTCATTAATTTTAATCTAGCTGCTAGTGAAAAATAATTGCTGTGTGAGCGGTCTGAACTTTAAAAAAAAGTCAGAGCGTTCTTACTTTTATTTTATTCCTTTCTGTGAATTGATACATTTCATACAAAATCCGTGCAGCAATAAGCAGTGCAGATACTTTCACAAAACACAAAAGAATTTTTAATAGCATTCTTAAATATAAAACAAGAAACGACTGGCTTCGAAATTATAATAAATTTGATAGGTGTGAAAATATCTAACTGTTTATATTGAGGCTATTACTTAATTAGCACCCCCATCTTTTGAGAAAGCACCCCTTCTCTTTTTAGTTAGCAATATTCGATAACAGCTTTCTCTTAGAGATGTGGTATTAAAATGAAAACATTGTAACACTGAAGCACATAGCATTTTATCTTTCTTGATAATTGTTGGGCTCATGCCAGAAACTAAATCAAAATTCTTCGAGATAACTTGTGGTTATCACGCTTATTTTACTACGAGCTTAATAAATAACTTTGAGAAGAAATCAATATTTCGTCTCTTTCCTTGGTTGAGCAAATAAGAAGTTTGCGATGAGTAAAAAAAGGGCGAAGCTGATCATGGAAATCTGACACAGACACTTAACATATTGCGAAATTAATGGGAAAGTTTTTTTTCTCCTCAAGAAAACTTAGATGCTTAAATGAGCGCATCGAGGATTTTATCTTTTATGATTTTTAGCATGAACAGTTACGATATTTTGGGAAATAATCTTATAAATCTTTGCTTCAGTGCAGGAAATTTACAACCTATGATGTATTTTCTTTTTCCTTTAGGCTTTTTTGCAAAGAAAATAGTGTTATTTTCGACCGATTTTGTGTTGATTAATTTCCATATTTTCTAAAAATATATTCCTTGATAAGGGTTTACAAAACGTTATCAGATATGCTATTATTAATATTTCCAAATTACTCTTCCTATTAAGTTAAACAACTATGAAAATGGATTCCGAATATTTTTTGGAGTAAAAATATGTACACGGGTGTGTCCTTTCAAATAAATGCTACACTTAGGGCATCTTTAATGCTACAGTAGTAGATTCATACATGGATTGATTATTTTCTAAAATATTTAATACTAGCCGGGTACCCGGCCCTGCCCGGGTTTCGGCCGGGTATGGTGTTTTAGTGACACTCGTTCAGGAATTTTTCAACATTAAAGTGCATATCTATACACACAATGGCTACTTCTGTAAACAATGGCAATTTTTTTCTGACTGGACAAATTAAAAACTGTATTACACACCTTAAATACAAAATCAAGCTACAAATAATGTTTAGGTAAATCGGAAATGTTATAAGCTTGGTACAGGGTGCGGCGGAGAAACTTGCAGACTTGAAAAGTATATCATGTAGCAGTTTACTACTTTTTATAAGATATGGTACCCATTCTGAATTTTTATATTAGTTAGATTTAAAAACTACATCGGGAAGAATGACGGCCCCTGTTAATGATGCACTCATGTACCCTAGATTTGTTGCGCTCTTTCGAGCATATCGACTGATGGGATGTTGGTGATAGCAAGCCGGATGTTGTTCTCCAGGCATTGCAGGATTCGGGGCTTGTCGTTGTAAACGATCGATTTGAGATACCCCCATAAAAATAGTCACAGAGTGTCAAATCGGAAGAGCGGGCTGGCCACGGTACGTCACCTTTCAAGGAGACGTTATCACTCAACTGGTGAACCACAGCAAGTTTGTAGGGATGAAACTGGAGTTCGTTGTGAAGAATTCGTCTCAGTGTCCAATCAAAAATCCCCAAAGCAGCAGCGTGTTTACGCGTCGAAAGCCTGGGAGAGCGCAAAAACGACTCCCTCACTTTTTCGACGTTTTCTAGGGTTCTGGAAATCCGTTGACCCCCTGGGCCTCTATTTGCCACTCTCACTTTCCCTGAATTTTTTCACCCACAAAACAGTTGATTCCCAGCCAGGACTGGGAACAACGGGCTGAATGTTGAACCGAGTTCGGAAGGCACGTTGAGTGGCGACTACCGAAAGATTATTTGATAAGTAAGATTCGGCGGCAAACGCTCGTTTCTCCTTTGTCCAACGCCTGGCGACAACTAAACTATGAGATAACAAAACTTCAGGACCCTCTCTTTAAAATGAGACTCTCCCCACTCCTTTCTGAACCATCCTTGCTAATTAGCATCCAATTGAAATCAGCAAGTTTCTCTGTCGCACCCTGTAAAATCAATCGCACTGGAGTCAAGTATTTCCAAACATTACACGTAAAATAAGTCCCATCATTAGTTTATATCCTTGTTACTACATTGGTGAAAACATCTTATGTACCTAACTTAGAAATTTTTTGACTATAAACATTTTATGTTCCCTAACTGTTGCCAAAACCAATTATCTTTTTATTTAGCCTCTTTAGCGATTATTGGCATAAATGAATATAAAAATCCTAAGAAAGCAATAAATTTCATACTTACTCCAGCGAAGCCTAGGTTCAAAATTTTCACCATGATTACTATTAATATTGTTGTTGCATGGCAACCAAATTTTTGCAACAATGCACTGAAAATTTAATTATTTAATGGGGAAATTAAATGAAATTTACTATTTTCCATAATAACTTTTTTAAACTAAGCTTTTTAGAAATAAATTATAGCTTATCCTGCTCTCTGTTACTGTAGCTATCTAACGGTGCAAAAATGGTTAAAATCGGTCCAGTAGTTTGGAAGATTACCCCGGACATACGGTTTCAGAAGTAGTCTTTTATGTATATAGATAAATAAAAGTTTGTAGGATATAATCGTGGCATTTTGTTTTTAAACTTAGAGCTTTTTTCATGTACAACACGCGGTATGTAAATACAGAATAGAAAACAACGAAATCTATCGGCCCATTTAAGAACTATTTGTTTTTCAATTTTTAAAGCAACTTTCCGTTACCTTACTGCTGTTCTGGTGAAGTATGAAGTCTATCTGCCTAGCAATTTTAAAATTTCAGTGTTTTAAAAGCAGAACTCTAATCTAAATCACCATGTACGTCAAAATACTATTTTACAAATTGATTCGAAGAATGGCAAGGAAGAGTAGAAGTTCAGTTGTAACTATTTCTCTTAAAGTAAAGCTCATATGGGATAAATTGAAGCACCCAAACTTCACATAAAAGCAGCGCGGAAGGTAAGATTCAACATGAAATGTTTGCAGTAAGATTTCACATGGCAAATGAATCTTGATGAAACTAGTTACTACGCATTTGAAGAAATTCTGGGAAATATACGAATCACTTAGCTTCAACACACAACGTTTCAAAGTGTCATCTTTCAACAATCATCATCCCTAAACAGAGTTATTTATAAGAAATTGAAATTTTCAGAATTTCTTCTTTATGCTGCGTAGTCTTAACTCGCCTACAGTTAAGTTTTTAAAACCACAGGATATGTTTAAATGTTCTTTCCATTTACTCCTTGATACCAATTATCCAAACTCTTCGTACTTTTTGTTAGTATCTTAAATACCAAAATTTTAAACAACATAGTTGGGAAATTCTTTCAGAGTATAAATGTTTTTTCAGTTAATTCATTTTCCTTAGAAAAATTGTTTCCCGATTTATAAACGCTTCATAAAAAAACTCACTAATAAATTTTTGGAACAAATATCAACAAACACATTTCTAACAACAAACAAACTATGGAAAATTTTCGTGCAACACCATCTTTTTAAAAATATATAAGCCAAAAGATTAAAACAAAGAAATGTCAGAAAACTCAAAAACCGATAGTTTCGTTGTGATTCTTTGAATAGAAAGAAATATTTTACAATAGCATTTGTTGCTTCGAAAACTTTCAGCTTTTTTCGAAAATCTTAAATAAACCACAATTCATAGCAAAGCATATTTAATACTCGTGAAAAATATCAGAAACAATGTTTGAAACCGTAATCATCAAATGCGAACTCTTTTCAATAGTAACAATTTCATCTGTAATAAAATGCTCCAAAAATGGAAAATGTTATTTATAGTGACATCGCAATTCTTCTCACGTGCATATCTAAAAACTGATTTTTAAAAAGCAAATTAAAAAATAACCTTAGACCCAAGCTAAGACTCAAGCTCTATTATATCAGGTATACCTAGCCGTAAAAGTTTTAAAAATAAAAAAAAAATGCACGAAAATTGTTTTAATATAATGTAAAAATGTAGCTAAAACAAAAAAGGTAAAAAAAATAATAATGCAATAAATATTTTAAACAAAATATAAAGTAGATACGCGATTAACGTTGCTCTTTCACCTTCAACAAAAGTAATTTTGAATATTTTCTGCGTAATAAAAGCAATTTTAAGATATGTATGTCAGAAATTTTGTGCGTCATAGCATTGCTCTCCCTTTTGTTGTAAAAGTTCATGCAAAAACGAATCCTTCAGTTTTGCATTTAGTTGCTTTCTCATGTGTAAGGGACTTGTAAGATATTAAGTCTTTCAAAATTGTACGCCATAACTTTACTCATTTTCTCTTATTGTTGAGTCTTTAGAATAAAGTTTGGCAGCTTTCTGCTGTCACACTATTTATTCGTCCTTGTAAAAACAAATCTTAATGATTTTGTGCATCCTAATGTTGCACAGACATATCTAGTAAAAGTTATTGCAAAAATAAACTTGTAGTTTTGTGCATTATAATGATGCTCTTACACATTAAGTACTTGCAAAAAAGGGCTTGCATGTTTATGCATCATAAGACGACCTCAGAAAAATAAATTATTTCAAGTTTTGAGAGCGAAAGCGCTACTTCATCACCTACAGAAAATTAATTGTCAGAAAAAGTGATGCATGTATGCATCCTAAAGTCGATTTCTCAACGTCCAGTAAACGTGCTTATTTATAAAAAAAAAATTCCTGCAGTGTTTAGTGTCATAAAGCTCCTATGTCACTTTTTGCAATGACTCTGCAGTCTGCAATGCTCGTAAAAAATTAATCTGGCAGTTTTTGCCCCATAATGCGGTCATCTCTTCTACAGAAAAGTGCCTGCATGAAATAAATGCTGCATTTCGGCACGTAGTAAATAGTATTGCTCTCTCATCTGGAGTAAAACTACTTTTAATAAATAATTCTTCAGAAATACATAGGAAAAAATGTAGTACTTTCACTTGTACTATTTTTAAAGCTTAACTTTATGCTGTGCTACTTGTTGTCGAAGGGGGGAAAAGACGGCGACTTTCGTTGTGAGATAGTTGTGCCCGAGTTTACTTGAATTTTTAGCTTCATATGATTTTTTTTTCTTTTCACAAAACCATCATCAAAAATCATCTTGAATCCATCAAAAAGATCATCTCCTAAGGATTTTTTTAATATAATGATACAGTTTAAAAAAGAAAAATGAGAAAAAAATCTGTCAAACAAGTTCTTCTAAAAGTACTTAAGCTTAAATGTTCCTTTTCGTACATTAAAATAAATACACGATTAAAACTTCTTTACCTGCAAAACGGACACATAAAAAGCATTACAACTTCAAATCACGCTATCTTACCATTTGACATAAAAATTGAAATATGTATTAACTGATGTTCATATTTATGAAAAAAATTTATTACATTGTAAAAAAATCAAATAGGTGCTCCAAGTCTCGTATACTGAGTTTAAATTTTCTTTCAGCAGTTTTAAACTAGGTGTGCTTTATTAAGCGTAGAATATTTATTTGTATGACTTGATAGTTTTTCGCGAAAAACATAATGTTTTATGGCAACGGAGAAAACGTCTTCGGATTTATGAGTTTCGTCGTTGAATTTTATGTTGCGTCAGCCATTTCAGAACGCCATTTCAAAATGCTTTATTTTTATACTTAAGGAGCTTTTATTCCTTATGAGTCTTAACCGGAGAATTTCGATCAATGATTTTGTCTTATGAAGCTATAAAATATTTGCATAATACATGTTGCAGCATAAACTTTTTTTCTTTTAGTCACTCATTAATTGTAAAGTAATGAAGCGGAACTATCTTTAAAGGTATAGCAGAAATTATTGGCAGAGATTATCTTTGTGGTACCAAGATTTTTTAGTTGTTAAACTGTAGTAAACTCAAACTCAGATAGAAACAAAACTAATTTAATGTTATAACCTTTGGGGGAAATGATGAAAATTAGTATTTACTTTTATTACTTTATTCCCTTTATTTTTATGTGTTCATGTATATAACTTTTTCTCTACATTCTCGTCTAAAAGGGGTACAAGGGTGACACACGTTTAAAAAAAAATCGAAAAACTTTGACGCGGTTAGTGTCTGCCCATGGCTGCTATTTGAAAACGTCCAGCTAAGAAGAATTTACCTGAATGAGGGGACAAATCAAAATTTGTATGCTCGTGCTTATTAATTTAATTTTGAGTCGGCGTAATTTGGAGACTAACCAACATCAGAAAAAGCCGACATCCCTAAAAACTAATACATGCATCTATTTCCGCCGACAATCCGGATGTTTGCCCTTTCATCTCATCCGTGGTCAGACTATATTTGTATGGCGGAGTTTATATTTTCACCAAATTTTCAACCATATTATCTTTACTAAAAGTCCATGTTCCGAAAATCGGTTTGTTAAGGCCAAATATAACTTTCCCACTTGTCATCTTGTTTCCTTCTGGTTTTCATAATCACGGCAGTAAGAACTTTGTCCCCACGTATGTTGCTTCTGCAACATATACAAATGGGAACAAACACTGCGGAGGGGGGGGGGTCGAAGTACCGGAACCATAGCAATCAGAGGGGGAAAAGAATGAAGAGTGTTAAAGTTATTTGGCCTTGACATGCCAGTTCTCGTTACATAGGCTATAGTTTTTTTATTATTATTATCCTTCTAAAAGTTTGAGTAAAAGAACTTAATCTGGGAATCAACGATCGATGTTTCTAAATCAGAATATTTTGCATTGTCTCTTTATTTTAATTCTTTTGATATCTCGTTTTTTTAATTTTCCATAAATAATCGTCTTTAGAGAACTGAAGATGTGCCACGCGTTCATCGGAATAGTTTTCAGGACGGACATCTAATTCGGAAGATTTTTAAATGCACCTTTGGATTTATGGGTTTTTATATTTGCCTCTTTTTTTAAATTTCAATTCTAAAGACTAAGGATAGTAAAGCGTATAATAATTGCGTTGAAAATGAATTTCCTTTCTGCAACTCTACAAACTGTCATTTTCGAAGTCTGCGGAGAGTGCTGCCTGTTTTCTTCCGTTCTGTTTCAAATTTTCTATCTTTATACGTGCCACACTTCGAAAATGTTAACAAAGGGTCTGATAGTGTCGTGAAAACAATTCATTTTAAGAGAAAAGTATGCATTAATGAAGTCTAATGATGTAATAAAAATTCACTTACCCGTTTCATTTATTTATTTGAAATTTTTATATCATGTAGCGTCAACAAGACTCTTTTTCATAATCTTTTCTCCACATTAAAACGTCCTATTCTACTGATTTAAAAAAATGTAATTAAATAATTTATGCATTCAAAATTATTTTACTAATCAAGTTATTAAAATAAATTCAACTATCATTACTGATTCGTAATTCAGTGTTAGGTTTTCATTTTAAATGTGTTATTGATGATAAGTAATCACCGTCATAAAATATGACCTTTATGAAAAAGATTTTAGCTCACGTGTCATTTAGTTTAAGGTCTTCGAAACCTTATAATTACATTAAGTTATGATATTTGAAGTCTTGCCGAATTTTTCAGTTTTGTTTTAGTAAAACGTTGCTTTCCTCGCACACGTTAATAGAAAATTTGCTTCTGAAAACATTAAAAACAAAAAAAAAAGCCCGAAATGACGACAGAACCTTATCTGAAAGGAAATTAATTAAATCGTTTCTTAATTAACTTGCCGCTGCTCGGGCTCTGATCTGAAGTGAAAACAAAAAATTCAATTAGATGTTTCCAATTGACAGCTCTTCTATTGATAATTTCAAACCAGATGTCTTCAAACACTTTCACCTGTGGTTTCTTTGTTGAATGTGATGTTATCATTAGAGGATCTGCGCTCATTTTAAATTGATGTTTTTATGAAAATTAACATGTATTTTAATTACGAAATTCGCTTTGGGAAAAATCGGGAAATGTAGTGCTACGTGAAGTAACTAAGATAAATCACGTTGTTTCAAAATGTACAAATTGGAAACCATATTTGAAAATTACAGTGAATGAAGAGAGAAATATGTATTTCATAAGAGAATTGGTATTAAAGTTATCACTATACTGAATACCGAAGGGTAAAGTGATTGTTAGAATATTTTAAATAAAATATAATATAATATTTGACTTCTTATACAAGGTGTTTCAAGTCAACCTTCATGACCTCTATTTCCTCAACCGTTCGTCCTAGATGCATACTTTCAATTGCAAATTTGCTCGAAATGAGGTAGAGCGTTAAAATATTGAAAGTTTGAAGCGGAAAAATTATTCAGTTAAAAAATGTGAAATCTAACTTTTTATAGGGACTCCGGGTCCCTAAACTTATATTTAGGAAAAGAATTTCCATTGAAAAATAATACTAACACAAAAAAATGACATTTGTGCGATCAAAATTCGCGGAGATATTCGAGTTTTAAATGAGCAGGGCCCGTAAACAAATTGACAAAAGAAAATTTTCTCCCTGCCAGAGGAATAACGAGCTGTTAGATTAGGTACGATAATGAAATTTGTTTCGTCCATGTCAGAAAACATTCGCTTCTCATTGTATTCAAAAATAAATACAGATGCTACAAGGCTACAAAACGTAACAAGACAAGGTAAATTATTATACAATTTTATACAAAGATATTAAACACACAAAATATGTAAAATCTAAGAAATAATACACAAAATTAAACACAGAAATTTTACATTGCTTTCTTGCAAATCAAAATAAAAATAAAAACAAAATCTGCGAAAACATTGTGTTAGAAATGAATATCATTTGTTTTAATCGATTGTAATAGCTGGTCAAAATGTTTTCCTTCTACTAAAATACATAGTTGAATGCGTGATAAGAATTCTGATTGTACGTTTTGAAGCAATACTGGAGTGACACATTTCGCTGCGCATAAAATGCGGTTCTACAAATCGATTTTTCACAATGAATCTATCTCGTAGACTTTACTTTTTAAAAAACCCCAGAGGAAAAAATCAAGAGGACTAAGATCTGGGGATCTAGGGGACCATTCCAAAAGACCCCAATATCCAATGATATTATTATTAAACATACATACTGTTCCGTAGTGTACATCGTAACTTCAAGCCTTAACGAAATGCATCTAGTTAAGCCGATTTTATTCTGCAGTGAAGGGCCTACGTTATTTCAAGCAATCACTATACAGTCGGTAAATTTACATATTCGCGAATTCAGCAAGATATTTTCATTCTTTCTTATTCAATTTTTTTTCGTATTTTAATTCCCATGTTAAATAACTTTTACAGTTAAATATATTTTAGGAAAGTAAAGAATATTTTGTTATTAAAGAATTCTCAATGGTGCGAATTTCGCCTGTATATGGTTCCCCAAATCACTAAAATAACGCTAGTGTAAAGTGGTATAAGTCATAAAGTTTCATGTTTCATTTCTCCATGGATTTTGATCGCACAAATGTCATTTTTTTTTGTGTTAGTATTATTTTTCAATGGAGATTCGTTCCCTAAATATATGTTTGGGGGCCCGGAGCCCCTATAAAAAGTTAAAATTTTTATTTCTTAGCCAATTGTTTTTTTCGCTTCAAACTTTCCATATCTTAGCTCTCCTCCTCATTTCGAGCAATTTTGCAAATAGAAGTATGCATCTAGTATGAACGGTTGAGGAAATAGAGGTCATGAAGGTTAACTTGGAACAACCTGTATATGTTTATTTTTCTTTGAAAAACAACTGAATTAATGAATAATTAACAAAATAAATTAATAAGTGATGTATCCAATGAATTAATTGAAATATAAAGCAATTTCTCATTTTATAAGCACAAGTTATTCTGTATACAGCACGTAATATTATTCACTGTCCATATTTTATAATTGAGCCTTTATGAATGTCACATAGTTTAAAAGGATGCATAAAACAGCATTCACATACTTAAAAGTTTTCACCTTTTTTTTTTTTTTTCAAACGAACTGTCCTAAATTGAGGCACTGATTTAGTTTCTTATATAGTAGTATAAATTAAATTTATGGATTCTTCTTTTATTTTTCACTTCTTCAAATTTCACAGCTAATTTTAATGAGAAAAAGATGAGTGAAGAACTGATAATTCTTATAATATACTTCTCAATAAAATAAGGCGACATTAAGACTACGTAGCATAGTAATTGGCTCAACTAGCCAATGCTTCACTAGTCAAAATTTGGTAATCATGATGTTTTTCATGCATTATCTTAATTAAAAATTCAGACAGCTTAGAGAGTTAATTCGTCCGCAGGATTAAAACTTTTTATTGCGTAACACTGAAACTGAAAAGGCTGGCTGAGCTCTGAAATGAAATCTGCAACGCGTCTTCAGGACATTATAAAATCCCCCCCCCCCTCTCTCTCTCTATTTATCTATCTACAGGGTGCGCCAGAGAAACTTACTTTTTTGAAAAAATTCCTGCGCGGTGAGTTGGCTGCGTAGAAGGCCGAGGGTGGGCGCATCTGGAGCGGGAAAGCTCCAAGTTTTGTATTCCCTTTAATCAGTCGCCATCATGCTATGGTCAAAAGAACAGCGCGCCTTTGACGTCGAAAGCTACTTTTCGAACGGCCGTGAATGCAGCTTGGTACAGGACCATGATCGAGGAATTCTTTCTTCCCAGCCTCGAAGAAATGAACATTAGGGAAGTGTGGTTTCAGCAATCTGGAGCCACGGCACACACAGCACGAGATTCAATGAATTTGCTGCGACAACATTTCCTCGACCACCTCATCTCTCTCAGAGGCGATCTCCCATGGCCAGCACGGTCCCCAGATTTGGCGCCGTGGGATTTTTTTTATGGGGTTATTTGAAATCCCTGGTTTATGTTGATCGACCACGCACCATAGCTCACCTCAAGAATAACATTCGCGACGAAATTGCCAACATACCGATTGATATGCTGCAAAGAGTGCTCACAAACTTTAAAAATCATCTTAATCAGTGTATGCTCAATGGGGGTCATCATTTAACCGATGTCATTTTCAAGACTAAATGAAAAAAAATGGGATATTGTATTCTCAAATAAAAAACGAATTAGAACAATAACTTAAGTAGTTTTGTTTTTATTGATATTTCAAAAAAGTAAGTTTCTCTGGCGCACCCTGTATCTATCTCTTTAAATGTACTTTCAGTTTTTCCATATGAACTTTTATGAGATTGACTACAAGCTATCCCTCTTTTAGGTTGACAAGGACGATTTTTTTTACTAACATAATAAATACATCCAGTTGTATCGTGCCAACGTGTGGTCTCTCGCTGATGTTCTAATTTCACATAAGTTACCAGTTTTTTTTTTTTTTTTTTTGGGGGGGGGGGGGGCTCTTTGCTTCTTTAAGAGGTGTTGTGCCTCTAGCTTGGTTACTTTCCTATTCCATGCTGACGAGTGCTAAAAAGCACGAAACTGCAGTCCATGGATGGAATAACCGAGTTGGCGGTATATTGAAAATAACATGTTATTTTCGTTGATTTTTACAACAAAGTTTCTTTATAATGCCGCAACAAGGCATTTAACTAAGCATTTGACAGTAACCACTACTAAGTTAATTTAACGGGCTCAAATAATTTACAACTTTGCAGTTGGTTTATCAACATTTTATCAGCCTCATTATCATGACTTTTGTAGTACGTTGATTTACAGCAAACGAGTGGCTAAAAGCCGACAAATTGTATCGCGTCATTAACTACACTAGTCGACAAATTTTCACTTTTTTTTCCCTAACAAAGATGAAATTAACTGTTTTTGACTAATTTTGCAGTGTAGAATTCAAAAATAATAGTAAAAAAGCTGTAGCACGTACAGTTTTTTTGTTATGAATTTCTAAAAGTACTGAACATAACTGAAAAAACATATCAAACACACCTTTTTTCAAGAGGAAAGGATCATAATATTAACTCCTAACTTTTTTTGAAGTTTCAAGAGAGACTCAAAGTTCAAAATCATGACCACTAATAGCAAAGAAGGGGTTCTTAGGGGGGTGTACCCCCTCAAAATGAGCAAAAAATCACCAAAAATGATCTTTTCATTCTTGTTTTTTTAAAATGACGTTTTAAAAAAAAATTTCGATGTAAAATCAGAGGATAGGACCCCCTCCTATGATTCCTTCGTCCGAAAAAATTTTCGCGCTGCAAAAAAAATTTAAAAACAAAATTAAAAACCGATTTTATGACTGTCGCACGCTAAATACGAGACACATCGCAGGTCTTCAGAAAGACGGCGTATTCTGGCTGGTTCTTATGTAAAATTATCTCCAAAATCCAAATATGGCCCCTTTCCTTTCCATCACTCTCCACTTTTTGCCGAAAGCCCCCCCCCCCGCCCCCTCTGATACAAAGCCGTAAAATGAAAAAAAAAAAAGATCGTTTTTTGTTTATTTTTTGTATTTTTTTTAATTTTATTTTACAGCGCGAAAAATTTTTTGGGCATTGGAATAATAGTAGGGGTCTTATACTCAGATTTTACACCAGAAAAAATTTTAAAACGTCATATTAAATAAACCAGAATAAAAAGATACTTTTTCATGATTTTTTGCATATTTTGAGGGGATACACTCCCCTCGTCTACCCCTTTTTGTTATCGGTGGTCATTATTTCGGACTTTGAGTCTCCCTTCACCTCCAAAAAAATTTAGGAGTTAATATTTTGCTCCTTTTCCCTCCAAAAATAGGCATTTGGTGCGAAAATCATAAAAAATAGTAAAAAATTATTTTTTTTTATTACGGAAAATTGAGACGTGGTGGGACTTTTTTACTTGCAGGTATTTAAATAACTATATGAATACGTAATAAAAATAATAATTTGGTTGTTGTTAGTGAACCACTGTCGACCAGTGTTATTATCTCCACTGCTCTAGAATTTAAAAGGGAATTTATTCATAAATAATGATTTATTTCTCAGTATAGCGATATTTGTGTAAGCATTTCAGTTCAAAACTGCTCTGGAAATAGCTGGATGGATTTCACGAACAAATTATCGGTTGAAATAACTTTCTGCGTGTGCATTAATCTGAAGCAACAATATCAAAAACTGTTTTTCTTGTTTCGAAATTAATACGAATACCTTGTTGAAGATAATGAAATAAATTGAATGGTATTTTTAATGAACTGTTGAAATCGAATAGCAAATATCATGGAAAATTACTTTTAAAGATTGATGAACATTTATATTTATTTTTAAAATAACACAAGTAGTGTTGTGTTACAAAAGCATTTGCAAAATTTTATAAAATGTAGAAGGAAATAATTTCTGATCCTGAATATGTTTTACAAATAAACTAGACAATATCTTACGACTTCAAGTACTGTCTCTTGACAATTAGATAATGCAAACCTTAAACTTAATGCAAACTTGGAAAATTTTAATTTTAGAATACACATAGAGGTCCTGTTATAAAACAAAAAGTCAAAACTATATCTTTTTAAAATAATGTAGGGACAACCGCAGTTGCTTAGGTAATATATTTCGATACAAATTCCGGATAATACATTCAATATGACGCTGATTGTTTGAAAACCTTGCTGAAATTTTTGAATGAAAACTCTTACGAAAACACGAAATTGAATTTTCCTGCCCTTGATTTGTATCCATATAGCCCCAAAGCTCCAAAACGTTTGGTTCTACATGCCCAAATGCATATATCTTTTTATAAATACGTGTATATTACTGCTTTTAAGAAAAGACACAATTTATCGAATAACCAGTTGCGTGTCTGTTATAATTTCTTATATGGACCATTAGGGTGGTCACAAAAAATCAATTTTCGAATTTCTTTTGCGGCACCCCCCTAAAATGTGCCAATGGGCTAGAAAATGAGATTTGCAAAGTTTTAGCTTAATCGGATAATATTAACACGTGCCGCAAAGAGGGTAAAGTTAAGAAAAACAGCAATTTTTAGCCAAAAATTGTAGTTTTTACTCTGTAAAACCAAAACTACTGATCCTAGAAGCTTTATTTTGGTCTCATTTTGTAGGAAATTTTATTTTCTTTAAGTCTAATCTTATTTAAAGTTTCGAAAAAAATGATTAAATATTTTTCAGAATTTTCACAAGTCAGGCTGCAACGCAAATCCTCGAAATTGCAAGTAACATGGGGAATTTTTTTTTTTCAACTAATCTTTTGAGACACTCCCCTAAAATGTGCCAATAGACTAGAAAATGAGATTTGAAAAGTTTTAGCTTAATCGGATAATATTAACACGTGCCTCAGAGTGGGTAAAGTTACGAAAAACAGCGATTTTTAGCCAAAAATCGTAGATTTTCCTCTATAAAACCAAAACTATTCATGTTAGAAACTTTATTTTGGTTTCATTTTGTAGGAAATTTAATTCTCATTAAGTGCTATCCCATTCATTTTTGCTATCATGTCCAAAGTATTTATTTGGCATTTTTCTGGATAAATCGTAGAGTATATCAAAAATAAGAAATTTTCATGCAAAAACCTAAAATCATTACAATATTCAATTACATTTATTTGCTTATTGTTGGATTTACTTTGTCAATTGAAAAAGGGGTATTTTCGCAGTACTTTAGAAATAAATGAAACAAATTCCTGTGTTAAAATATAGGAATTAAGAGGGGTTAAGACGGAAAGCAAAGAGTTAAAATGACAATAAAAGCTTTAACGCACCTTTATACTTACACTGTTAAATTATATGACATTATTTTACTACTCTTTACATACAAACTAGAGACAAAACAGAATTAGGTTAAGCGACAAAACAGAAATTGCGAATAATTAAAGTTCAAAGTTTTATTGTTGTAGTTATTGCAGCTTTTTTGTTTTCTGGTTTAGTCATTAGTGTGCGTATGAAATTGGTCTATTGATATCTATTGTTTGATTTACCAAGTTTTATTTGCTCACATGTATCTATTGCTTGCCATTGCAGAGTGTTCATTTTTTAAAATGTAACTTAGCCCCTTCATCCTCCAAGCCCTTCATTTATGGCTTGTACTGCTCATTTCATAAGTTATACTCGCAGTTATTTATTTTATCTATGAGTTTCAAGGACATAATTTTTTTTCCGTAATAATATTGCTGTTTTTTCTCTAAAAAGTCAACGTTATCCGTAGAGTTCATCAAATTTACTAAAAGAACTTATTAATTTACATTTTAATGATTTATTTTTTTCTAAGCAATTTCGAGGAATTACGCTGCAGCCTGACTTGAAAATTTCTGAAAAATATTTAATCATTTTTTTCGAGACTTTAAATGAAATTGACTAAAAGAAAATGAAATTTCCTACAAAATTAGATCAAAATAAAGCTTCTAGGATGAATAGTTTTGGTTTTGCAGAGGAAAAACTGCGATTTTTGGCTAAAAATCGCTGTTTTTCGTAACTTTACCCACTTTGAGGCACGTGTTAATATTATCCGATTAAGCTAAAACTTTTCAAATCTCATTTTCTAGTCCATTGGCACATTTTAGGGGGGTGCCTCAAAAGATTAGTTGAAAAAAAAATTTCCCCATGTTACTTGCAATTTCGAGGATTTGCGTTGCAGCCTGACTTGTGAAAATTCTGAAAAATATTTCATCATTTTTTTCGAAACTTTAAATAAGATTAGACTTAAAGAAAATAAAATTTCCTACAAAATGAGACCAAAGTAAAGCTTCTAGGATCAGTAGTTTTGGTTTTACAGAGTAAAAACTACAATTTTTGGCTAAAAATTGCTGTTTTTCTTAACTTTACCCTCTTTGCGGCACGTGTTAATGTTATCCGATTAAGCTAAAACTTTGCAAATCTCATTTTCTAGCCCATTGGCACATTTTAGGGGGGTGCCGCAAAAGATTAGTTGAAAAAAAATTTTCCCCATGTTACTTGTGACCACCCTAATGGACCATCCTTATTGTTAATTTTTTTTTGTCTGTAAAACGTCTGTCTGTTTTTGTTCTATGTTCTATGTCTTGATGTTTTGTTTTGCTATTGTTTATGTGTTTCATGTTTATTTTTCTATACTTTTCTGTATTCTTTTGTAATATCAATGTTTATATTTTCTGTAATTTTCTGTATTCTACTGTAATATCAATGTTTTTGTCAAATAAAGTCTCCAGAAATCCATTCAACTGAAAAACTATTAAGATGGTAGTCACGGGATCTCTGGGGTGAAATGAAATGAAATGAATAAGATGACCGACTTCTTGACAAATCAGCGTAGTCTTCTATTTTATTTACAAATATAATCCCCATTATTTTTATCATTATCATTTTATTTATTTATTTATTCATTTATTTATTTATTTATTTTATTTATTTATTTATTTATTTATTTATTTATTTTTTTTTTTTTTTTTTTTTATTTATTTTTTTTTTTTGCCGGCCACCCTGTCTAGTGGTTAGAGTCGTCTGACCGAGATCGATTAATCCCGGGTTCGAATCCCATGCTCGGGCATGGATGTACTTTCTCCCTCCTGTCCTGTCCTCCTCCTTTCTTTAAGTGAATGCGTTGTTATGCCGTGAATGCTTTCCCACTCTGTACACGAGTCCCTGTGACATATGTGCT
>JAXGGA010016668.1:0-26172 GCA_038373865.1 Uloborus plumipes | reverse complement strand
ATTTTACGACTGATTTTAGCAGGAAAAAACTTTCGGTTAATTCTTTGACTTAACTTTAAATTTATAATTCGTCTGTTAGTTCTTGAATAAAAGATTAGGTTAACCGTACAAGAATTACCGGGACAATTTTCAATAAGTCAGGTCATCCTCCCCCACCCCCCTCCACTAATGCTCGACACATCCTTAGTGCACTATAAACACATTCCATTTGATATTAAAAGTTTTGTTTCATTCATTACGAGGATCTTTTATTTAATATTCGGTCCATTACAAAGGCCGGTATAAACAAGAAGTTCTGTCAAGAACTAAACGAGCCTACTTTCCCGTACATCGAAATCGGCATTGTAGCATCTGATCAATATTCTCTTGATTATCTGAAACTGAAAATTATGTCAAACATACCTTTTTAGCACTTGAAGCTGATTTCTAAAAGCAAAATATACCCCTCTCATCACATGAAATAGACACATAAAAAGTAAATAAATGAATAAATAAAGTTTTGTCGCACCTTTTAAAGAATGTAACTGTTACAGTTCTTCCGTAGAAAAATTCCTCAATTGTTTTCAAAAAAAAATTAAAAGTACAAAGTACATCAAAACACAGTTTATCAAAGAAAGAAAAAAAAAGAAAAAAAAAACTCGTCCGTTGATAAAATGTCTCGAATTTCACTTTTAATCCGTTGCCAGTTGTTAAATATAAATAAAGAATAGAATGCCCTCGTGAATGAAACATTTTTGTTACAAAAAAAATCGTCTGCCAAAAATAATAATAATAATAATAATAAATTCAATAAAACAAATGAATAAATAAACAAAAAATCGTCTGCACAGTCAGTCATTTTTTTTCGGACTGTTTACTCAAAAGTTATTAGGGGTGACAGCTTGCTTGAGCGGTTCAATGTTGAACGAAAAATTGTTCAAATCGGAAATGTAAATACGGGAATGAAGTATCCTTGAAAAGTTCTTTCCAACAAAAAAAAGTTTGTTCAAATCGGACTGTTCATTAAAAAGTTAGTATCGCGGGACCGGTTGTTTGAACGGCTCAAATTTGAACCAAAAATTGTTCAAATCAAAAAATCAAATATGGGAATGAGATGTACTCGCCGAGATATTTCCAACAAAAAAAAGTTTGTCCAAATCGGACTGTTCATTCAAAAGTTATTAGGGGGGGACAGACCGACCGACCGACCGACACACAAATTCCCCATCTCAATACCCTACTTTCAAATTTTTAATTTTTCGATATTCATTTTACCTTTTTATTTTTTTCACTTGGCGATATTTTTTTTTTTTTTTTGACTTGGCGATATTTTTTAACTTGGCGATATTTTTTGGACTTGGCGATATTTTTTAGATGCATTAAGCTACTTTTAATACTTTTTTCGTCTTTCTTTTATTTTTAACGGGAAAGTAGGCTAAAAAGATCCAAATTTTATTATCGCTTGACCAATGTTGTTTTAACACCACTGTAAGAGAGGGTGTAGTAGTGGCGTACCCAGCATGAGTGTCACCCTTATTCGAGGCGGTTTCCCCCCCCCCCCCCCTTTTTTACAAAAACAAAAGAAAAAGTTTAATGTTTATGTAAATACAAAATTCTTACAATTTTTGGAAACTACTGATTTTTATTTTTGCTTTGTAAACTTTTAATTATTAATGCATTTTATGCGAAACTTGTCTTAGACGCACACGTAAACACCCCCTCCTCACAATATTGTGCTCTAGTTTTACTGAGATTTGATAGATTGCTGAAATTTTATATATTAGATGTATAATTATAGATATATCAGTGGACATTTTCAAAATTAAACTATTATGTTTCGCATAAACTCTTAAATCAATTTTGGGAGCCACCCCCAAAAGGGTTACCCAGTACAAACTGATGCACAATGCTGTGTGCATGTTGTGTGTGTAAAGAAAAACAGTTCCTTATTGCTAGTTCTTTATCTTAAAAGTTATTAGGTAAAATAATGAATTTATAGATAATTTATAGAAACTTCTTTTTGTGCTAAGAAGGTCAAAAATTTGTTTGGTTACAAAAATATCATTCCGAAACAAAAAAAAACCGTCAAAATTAAAAAATAAAATGGAAACTATTTTGCCTTTTAAATTTTAAATATTTGCGCCGAAATGCAAAAAAAAGGTAGGTTTTAATGAAAATTAATTTTTTCTATAAACTTAAACTTTTGTTTTTTGTCAAAACTGTCATTCCATCTCAAATGGAATTGCCCAATATTTAAAAATAGATTTTTTTTTTTAATTGAACACTGTAGAAAAAAGCTCGTTATAAAGAAATATTTCGTTTAAACGAGATTTCTATACTTCTTTGGATAAACCTAAGTGAAAACAAAAATTCCTCGTTTACCAAAGTGCGAAAATACCTGAGAGTTAACTTTCTCCAATCACGTTGCTAAAGAAGGCGTGGTAAAAAACGGACTAGTGACGTCACATGGGAATGACGTAATGATTGATATACATACATAATGGAATATCCGAAAAGGTGCGACCTGACGAAAAGGGGAAGGGAAAAAAGGGCTATTTCTCATTTAATTTATTCTTTTTTTGACAGCTTTTTAATATTTTCTCCTTCTTTTCAGCTTGCGAAAAATAAAGGGGTGAGCGATGGCATTATAGATTTTTTTGACGATCGAACGGATAGAGGTTTGTGAAGGATTGTTGCCAGTTATTTCATACAAAATTTAAGCGGGGATGTTTTGGGTTTGATGAATGAAATATTTTGGCGATTTTTCTTCGATGAACTGTTTTTTAAAGTGCGCTGCATAACAGCTGTCTAATACTAAAGGAAAAAATTGGGTTAAAAAAGGTTTTCGGGAAAGAAAATTATGTAAGATTACAAAAATACATATTTAATGTGGACGCAAAATTGCTTTTATGTGCTTTACAGAGCTCCATTATGTGGAAATATATTGCTTGTTATGGAAAAGATATTCAAGAAAAAAGATAGCATGATAAAAATAGCGAAGTTGTAGCAACAACTGCAAACCTTACACTAGCAATTAGAGTATAACATTTCGTTTGTAGCCACCCCCCCCCTTCATTTGATAAGTTTTTACTTTATTTATTTATTTATTTTTTACTTACATATTTAATTAAAATTTTCAATTATTTTTCAATATCATTTTACATATCCTGGGCATCCTGGACAGATTTTGTCTTTATTCCTTTTTTTTCATATTTACTTATTATTATTATTATTATTATTATTATTATTATTATTATTATTATTATTATTATTATTATTATTTTGAGTAATCACGATTACCATTTGTTTTCACCCGACCGTAGTTGATGCTCTCTCCATTTTCAGATTCGACTCGGGGCCTCTGCGAGTACCACTCTGACGTGCTAAGCCCAGAACTCGCATCTGCACTTTTTAATAAAATTGAGTTATCGCCACCAGGTGGCTCTTTGTGACGTATTTTACCTGAATACAAAATTATATGGTCATTTGAGAACGGGAAATATTTTGTAAAAAAATTCTGAAAAAGTTTCATCTGAATCAAATACATGGTGGCCCAAAACTTTAAAGAGTTTCAGCTCAGTTTGAGCTCGACTACAGACACCACTTTTGCACTGAGCACGGCAGCACTGTCCTCCAGCCCCTGCAGGTGGACACTCCTCTAGTCCTCTACCTCCGCCGCTAATGGGCGGTGGCGTCCGTGCCCAACACACGCATACGCCAGCATGCTCGAGGTCAGTGGACCAGAGGACATGGACGCCACCGCCCAGGAGAAGGGCTGCTGAGGGTTGTTATGTGCTGAATGCTATTTTTTAAAAAAGGATTGTATAAAGTCCATCAGAGGGTCGCGTATAAATAAAGTCAATTCCTGGGGACAGGAGCCTTTTTTGCCGAAACCCGACGCAAACGAGTAGGCTCCTATGACAACTCGTGATCGCGAATAACGCAATTTGAATTCTAGAGTCAAAATTCAATTTTTTTTCCCTCTCTATTGCTTTTTAGGTAACATTATCTCAACTGAATGTACACTGCTAATTTGATTTCAGACAAAGTCTGCTCTGTTTACAGGCATGGAGACTTTCCCTCCTCTTCAGAACTATTCCCAAATTGTGAAGGTTGTGCTTGCACCTCACTTTCACCCGCTCCTTCTTTCAAAAATTCATACTGATGGCTACGTGGACGGGGCTATTGTCTCCCAACTGACATGAGTAACAACATGGTTTATACGTGTGAGAATAAATTTTGCAGAAAATTTTTTTTCCGGTAAACTCTTTTTTCTATCTCCAGTGACACATATAACAATGAAATGGAACAGCGAAACAGCAAAAAAAACAATATTAGGCAGTGAGAAACAAACGGGTGTAAGCGCCAAAATTGAAAATTTGGAGATGTCAAATTAAACTACGTGACTACAATGGCGAAACCCACGGGGAGAGATGAGGGACTTAAGCCCTCCCAGAAGCCTCAAGATGAACTCCTCTGATTGAACCAAACTCCTTGAAAAGCCTTTTTTTTTTTTTTCTTCTTTGACTTGATTTTTGAAATTTGCCAAGACATAGTCCCCAACTCCATTTTTAATTTCACCAAAAACGACAGCAGTTTTTTCTTTATTACTTTAAATTCGAAACCTTTCCGAAGGAGGGGCACTTAGCCCCTCCCAGGAAACAATCCTGGGTGAGCCCCTGAGTATTGATCCAATTTTTTGAACTGTTTTTTAAATTATTTCACACTTTCATTTTATGAGAATTTGTTTCCTAATAATAAAGCATAAAAACTGAAAAAGCACTCTGAAAGATGAATACAGTAAAATCTCATTAATCCAAACTAATAAGAGATCCAGGCAGTCAAAATTTATGAAAGAACAGATTAAGTAGCCATTAGCAGTAGATCGAGACTCAATGCATAAACAAACTACAGTACTTTCAGTACACAGTAAGAACTGTTATTGAAATATTGTTTTCTTGTGCCAACTATACTACACTGCAAGGTTTCCTGACAAAAACGTCGAGACGTTAGCCTATGAGAAACGAGCTACATAAAACATCACAGCCTACTTGGCGAATTAGAGGAGATCGCTAACTGCTTGTGAGCTCTTATTGGCTCCGAACGTAGTGACGTTAGTGTCAACTTAAGTTGCTGTCTAGTGTAGGCTTCCAATTTGGGGTGCGCTGCTTCTCTCTTCCAACTGTACCGTTAATTGGTGTGAAGTGCGACTTCCACAGAACACTCATGCCATAAGAACCCGTTTATGGGGTAGGTAACCATCAACCATTCACAGCACGACAATACACACACATAAAGAAAGGACAAGGACTGGGGAGAGAAAGTACGCCCATGCCCGAGCCGGGATTCGAGCCCGGGATCACTCCATCCGGGTCAAATTTCTCTTACTACTGCACAAGTTGGCCAGCAGTTATTGGAAATGCAAAAAAATAAAACATAAAACTGCATAAAATAATGCATGTAAAACCTACAAAATACATTATTTCGCATACTTGCCTTTTACAGAGGTAAATCAGAAAAAAAAACGGTCCCAAGTAGAATAAAAAAATAATTGGAGTAACTCGAGGGGATATAGGCCATGGGCTCCAACAAAAACATACGCTGAAATGCGCACCCATATTAAAAAAGTGTTTTACTAAAAAAATTAGCAAAAATGTTTTTGGTTTTACTAAAAAATTAGCAAAAAAATTTTTGTGCTCTAAAATCGATAGAGAATTTGCAAAACCATTTTTTTTCACTAAAAATATTTTCTCTATATATTAAAAAAAGTAAGCTCAAAGATATTGTGAAAGGATGTTTGTGGCTGGCCTGCGTCCAGGCGGCCCCATAGCACCTACAGACTTGAAACTTGGTACAAAATTAGTTCGAGCCCTGTAGATTTGCACCTCGGAGCCATTTTTCTTAATTTCGAATTAGTTTTTTTTAATTAATTTTTTAAGCATGAATTTCACATACTTCACCAAATTAGGGAGCAAAAAATCCCCCACCCCCTAATGTTTTATATCGTTGGAAAGAGATTTTTTTTCTGAAAAAGAAGATGTTTGTTCCATTTCTCTCCGTTAATTATAACAGGAGATAGAAGTGATTCTAATTTAGCCATTTTTCAAGGCTCACCTCGAGCAAAATTATATTACATTCAACCAAACTGCTCCAAAACTCTTTCAACAAGGTCGTGTTCGAACAGCAAAACCGGTGACTCTTCGCTTTGTTTATTGCTTGTCTTAATTCAACAAAATATACACGATTGCTTTTATCGTATATTTTCTTTAGTTTCTTTCTAACATTTAAGAAAGGTTGTCTCATTATTCTTACGGTATTTCATTTGTTTACATGATTTCATATGAATTACTTTGCGTGTTTGAGTTATTTTTTTCTGCGAGGGAAAGGAACTGGATTTTCTCTTTGGGCTAGATATTTTACTATGTTTTTTTTTTAATTATAAACATATATTTTTCATTTTTTATACCAGGATGAGGGGGGGGCTCTCTTTTATTTATTTGGCAAATTATTTTAAATTGTAAAGGACTGCTTTTAAAGGGTATGTGAGTATTTTAGTTTCAGGAAATGATTATTTTACATCAAGATGGGAGGAGGGGTATTATTTTCTTTTTCAGGGGGACTCCAAACTACCAGAAGCAGGTTAGTGATCGAGCCGCGACGAAGGGGGGGAAATGAGCGAAGCGAGCAGGGGGCAGGGCCCCCTAGTTATCAAAAAAAAATGAAACTCCACAAAAGCTAGGGCAATAAATACCCCCTTGCACTTGCACCCCCCTGTCGGAGACCTAATTCTTTCGTCCCAGTTTAAAAAGCATAACTTTTTTCTAAAAGTATTTTATCTCACCCAATGTTTTTTCAAAAGTTGACCCCATCGGTAAAAAAATTTTAAAACTTATCATGGATACAATCAATAAATAACATTTTAACATTTTTTGAAGAATTGGGATCTGCTTTCCTTCCAAGGACTAGTGCTGCCATCTATATAATGCTGACATCACTGAATCACTCAGTAAAACAGCTCAGTTGGTTGTTGGTGTCGTTTAAAATTTATTTTTAGTGCTGCCATCTAAGCATTACATCGAGAACTATTACGAAAATGTTAACACAGTCTGAAGATAAGAATAGCGTTAACAAACGACAAAATTGTTTACTAATTTTGCGCCTTGTAAACGCTCTTTTATTTTCAGCACAAAATTGTTCTTTCCATTAATAATTAGTATATTTTGGGCTCAAAACAAAGCATTATTTTGATTTTGGAGGAATATCTTTCATCTTATTGATGTAATTTCTTATTATTGTTAGTGAAATAATCTGCCTCCTTTTTAGTTCGAATGTTATTTTCATGAACTACATGCTATTATTAGCTAATTTTTTCAGACCAATTATTACATAAAATTCTTTCTTTATTTTTTACTATTATTATGTATTATTCTGTACTCTCATTTTCATATGATCGTTTTAGCCTCTCATTAAAAATTAGTTTTTCAAGCAAAAATATTAATTCAGAAATAAATCGCCATCAAATGGGAAAAATATTTCTGGTATTTATGGTGATGAATAGAAAACAATTTATATAGAATTGCATTTCTCAAATTTGGTTGTTGTATTGTATACTTAGTAAATTCAAAGCATATATTCTGCATACATTATACCACTGCATGTCCTAAACTTTTTCAATCGCGGGTCTGTACTTTTTGTAGAGTTGTTACATAACCCACCTTCTTGTCAAGCGAAAAAAAAAGAGACTTCTTAAACATTTTAAACTTCTAAAGTTATTTATTCATTTATTTTAAATATGTAATTGGACAAAGAATATATTTTTCAAAAATTTTATTTAAATACCATTACATACTATTTTAGTAACCCAAGTGGTTACATAAAACAACAGAAATTGTAAAACTCTTTCACTGATGTTTGCATGCTCCGCTGGCCACTTAACCAAAAATTTTAAAGTACTTTTTCCCTCTGAATTTTCGGTAGGCATCCTTTACTTGTTCAACTATGAAACAAGAAGCTAAAACTAATTGAAATCGTAGAAATTATTTTACAAAATGCCGGATGGTGTTCTACCTGAGCGGAGTTATATACTTATGAGCAAATATTCGCTTATGAGATGCATAGAATTTTAATTTAAATAATTCAATCTACCAATTCATTAGTCAGTAGATTTTGCTAAACTGTTTGTCACATTATAGTAAGTATTTACTTAACTGAGTTTATTAAAATCACGCTTTTTTAGTTTTTGCGCAGAAAATATATTCCTCGGAAGCCCTTCATTAAGCAGAGGATTGATTACTTTTGAAAACAGAGCTGACATTATACCAAAATGGAAAATTTCCCCACTTGTGTTTTCTTTCTTTTCTTCAATTGGCCAAAGAAAGGTTAGGAGCCACTGATCTAAATGTATGCAGTTGTTATCTTTATTATTGAATGCAACTTCAAAGATCGCGTTTTTATTTCGCTATCCGTTTCTACTTTTTTTATTGTTGTGAACAAGGGCGGTTCCAGAAAAGTTCCGAGGAGGCGATTGGTGTTTGTTTTCTACTTGCCCACTTTTTTTACACATATCCTGGTTAACACGATTTGTATTAAAATGGTTCGGTCTTCAATTTGAAACAATTCCAGATCAGCACTCCGAATCCCACCACTTCTCATAGGATCATCGCAGATCATCTAAAATTGCCTTTTTTGAAATTCACAAGTCGAAAAACTGCTGGAGAAGAGTCCCTCAGGGGAGGGCGATCGCCCCCATCGCCCCTCCCTTGTATCCGCCTCTGGTTGTGAATCAGTTTTGTGTTTCTCCCCAGATCCCCTGTTTTCTGCGTCTTCTGTGATAGCACGTTGTAGCAAACTACTTGGATAACTGCAAATAAAATACTTCTGATTTTAAGCTGTTTTATTAGCTCCAAACATATGTTACTCATACACCCGAAAGAACAAAGACGGCCCGCCAAGAACGAAGAACCTCAATCCCCCCTCAAAAAAAAAAAATTCAAAAAAAAACGGATAAAAATACCCTAACCCCTCTATAGAAAAAAAGCTGCGGAAAATTCAATGCGCCATAGATCTCCCTCCAGGTTTAGATACCCCTGACCAAACGTTTCAGCGGTTTTCTGTCTGTAAAAGATATCTCACACACTAATTGGTTGCCAGCATGCGTAAACCTCTGTATGGCCAGACGGGACTCTTAAGTCCCGCTTATATTAATTTAGTATTATGAATCCTATGTGTTCGTATTATGTTCAGTATTCGTATGTTTAGTATTATGAATGCCGCATGCTTAACCCTTTATGCCCCGACGGGACTCTTAAGTCCCGCTTATATTAATTTAGTATTATGAATCCTATGTGTTCGTATTATGTTTAGTATTCGTATGTTTAGTATTATGAATGCCGCATGCTTAACCCTTTATGCCCCGACGGGACTCTTAAGTCCCGCTTATATTAATTTAGTATTATGAATCCTATGTGTTCGTATTATGTTTAGTATTCGTATGTTTAGTATTATGAATGCCGCATGCTTAACCCTTTATGCCCCGACGGGACTCTTAAGTCCCGCTTATATTAATTTAGTATTATGAATCCTATGTGTTCGTATTATGTTTAGTATTCGTATGTTTAGTATTATGAATGCCGCATGCTTAACCCTTTATGGCCAGACGGGACTCTTAAGTCCCGCTTATATTAATTTAGTATTATGAATCCTATGTGTTCGTATTATGTTTAGTATTCGTATGTTTAGTATTATGAATGCCGCATGCTTAACCCTTTATGCCCCGACGGGACTCTTAAGTCCCGCTTATATTAATTTAGTATTATGAATCCTATGTGTTCGTATTATGTTCAGTATTCGTATGTTTAGTATTATGAATGCCGCATGCTTAACCCTTTATGCCCCGACGGGACTCTTAAGTCCCGCTTATATTAATTTAGTATTATGAATCCTATGTGTTCGTATTATGTTTAGTATTCGTATGTTTAGTATTATGAATGCCGCATGCTTAACCCTTTATGCCCCGACGGGACTCTTAAGTCCCGCTTATATTAATTTAGTATTATGAATCCTATGTGTTCGTATTATGTTTAGTATTCGTATGTTTAGTATTATGAATGCCGCATGCTTAACCCTTTATGCCCCGACGGGACTCTTAAGTCCCGCTTATATTAATTTAGTATTATGAATCCTATGTGTTCGTATTATGTTTAGTATTCGTATGTTTAGTATTATGAATGCCGCATGCTTAACCCTTTATGCCCAGACGGGACTCTTAAGTCCCGCTTATATTAATTTAGTATTATGAATCCTATGTGTTCGTATTATGTTTAGTATTCGTATGTTTAGTATTATGAATGCCGCATGCTTAACCCTTTATGCCCAGACGGGACTCTTAAGTCCCGCTTATATTAATTTAGTATTATGAATCCTATGTGTTCGTATTATGTTCAGTATTCGTATGTTTAGTATTATGAATGCCGCATGCTTAACCCTTTATGCCCAGACGGGACTCTTAAGTCCCGCTTATATTAATTTAGTATTATGAATCCTATGTGTTCGTATTATGTTCAGTATTCGTATGTTTAGTATTATGAATGCCGCATGCTTAACCCTTTATGCCCCGACGGGACTCTTAAGTCCCGCTTATATTAATTTAGTATTATGAATCCTATGTGTTCGTATTATGTTTAGTATTCGTATGTTTAGTATTATGAATGCCGCATGCTTAACCCTTTATGCCCAGACGGGACTCTTAAGTCCCGCTTATATTAATTTAGTATTATGAATCCTATGTGTTCGTATTATGTTCAGTATTCGTATGTTTAGTATTATGAATGCCGCATGCTTAACCCTTTATGCCCAGACGGGACTCTTAAGTCCCGCTTATATTAATTTAGTATTATGAATCCTATGTGTTCGTATTATGTTCAGTATTCGTATGTTTAGTATTATGAATGCCGCATGCTTAACCCTTTATGCCCAGACGGGACTCTTAAGTCCCGCTTATATTAATTTAGTATTATGAATCCTATGTGTTCGTATTATGTTCAGTATTCGTATGTTTAGTATTATGAATGCCGCATGCTTAACCCTTTATGCCCAGACGGGACTCTTAAGTCCCGCTTATATTAATTTAGTATTATGAATCCTATGTGTTCGTATTATGTTTAGTATTCGTATGTTTAGTATTATGAATGCCGCATGCTTAACCCTTTATGCCCAGACGGGACTCTTAAGTCCCGCTTATATTAATTTAGTATTATGAATCCTATGTGTTCGTATTATGTTCAGTATTCGTATGTTTAGTATTATGAATGCCGCATGCTTAACCCTTTATGGCCAGACGGGACTCTTAAGTCCCGCTTATATTAATTTAGTATTATGAATCCTATGTGTTCGTATTACGTTCAGTATTCGTATGTTTAGTATTATGAATGCCGCATGTTTAACCCTTTATGCCCAGACGGGACTCTTAAGTCCCGCTTATATTAATTTAGTTTTACGAATCCTATATGGCTAGATTGATGCTGAAGCTTTTAAGTACTACTCTTTGTACTTCGCTGAGAGGCCGACAGATGGTACCTGCAATCGGAAACAGTTTTCTTGGGGGCCTTAAGGCGTAGGGGGCCTTAGACCCTAAAATTTTTCAAAAATTTTTACTCGATAAATATGTTTTTTGATGTATTATCAACTACAAAAACCAAAAAATATAGAAAAAATTATTGATAAAATAATTTGGAATATAAAGGGTTAAACACATCAAGAAAAATCAGATTTCTTAAACCTCGATATAACATTACTACTAAAAAAATTCAAAAAACTGCATTAACTTCGTAACGTGGTTGTAAATGTAACCTTGACATTAGCTTCGTAGCATCGCTGTCATTTGGTATCACGTAGTAAGTAGCGCAGTTGAAAAGCGAGGTACGGAAATTATCTAATATGCATTTCGCGTAGAGCTCATCGCTGGTTTTACTACCTGTCGCCACTCAAGACGCGACCTTTTATGGAATCACATGGCGTCTTGTTTACTCTTTCCTTGAACTTATGATTAGTTTATAAAAGGAACTTTGTTTTACATTCCTAAATAGGTTTTTCAGATCCAGTTAATAAAAAGGCCGGAGCATGGGCGCCCATAAGGGGGGGGGGCAAAGGGGGGGCTCGAGCCCCCCTTGGAAATTAGTACTATTTTTGCTTTTAGTAATATTTGTTCGGAAAACATTTTTTTTCACCCATTAATGGCTAAGTTATAAAAATTGCCAAATTTTAATAACTCTAATCTGCACTGAAATCGCTTTCAGAGTTATAACATTATGTCTCTTCCTACATTCTTCTGTAGAAAAACAAAGGCAGACCCGTGTGTCAAGCGACGCCACATTTGAATGAGAAAATCCTCCATGTCTGCGGACTAGCGGTTAAGATAAAGAGTGGGCTGATCCAAGGATGGCAAGACTACTCGGCATTTTTTGACGTTTAGAATTTGGAAAAAAAGAAATCGGTTTTTGTCTGTCTTACATTACAAAACATTTCGGGCTGTTCTAGTCTTTGAAAATCATTAAATACATTTTTGAAACTCCTTAAAAAGTACTTCAATTAAACTTCTTATCAATTAAATACACTATGAATTAACTGAATGGCCGGAATACTACAATTCCGTTAATCATTTTTTAAATCTCTGCACTATTTCTTTTAAAGGATTTTATGCGTGTTATACTATTAAGTGTTGTTTCTGTCGGTGAGTTGGGGAACTGCTCAAAAACCACTATGTAACTATACTGAAAATCGATGTAAGCAAATGATGATGTGTTTATTTTTACTCCTCCATCGTTCTTCCTCTCTGTCGATTAATGTAAATCGTTTGTTAAATTACAAAAAAAAAAAATATGTTTTGATTGATCTTAATTTGCAAAAGAATGCAGAACATTTATAAATTTTTTGGTTGCCTGATTTCCAAAACATTTTTAAAGTCCCAATTGCCCCATACAGGGCCTAAAAATACAGAATTTAAAAACTTTTTTTAAAAAATTTCCCCGGGGGAGAAACCCCCGGATCCCCCCAAAATTACGAATATTCTACCCCACTTAAGAGTTCATTGCATCTCTCTTTTGATACCCTTAAACCAATAAAGGTCAGTCCAAACAATTAACAACAAAAAATAATAATAAACTAGCTGCCAGGGCAGCTAGATTAGCTTCCTGCGGCATGCTGATGCATAACGTCCCCCCTCTCTAACTTTTATCTCATTCTGAAGTTTTATTTGATATAATTTAATGTTCATTCGATTTCAAGACATACCACGCACGTGGCCCGGCGTTGCACGGGCACTTCGTGCCCTGAAAGTAGTGAGAAAAAAATTTAAAGAAACTACTCCCCGCCAAGGCGACTCGCTTACAGACGCTTCACGCCTTTACTTTTTTCCTATATAAAAAAATCATTCGAATTATTGAGATGCTTCACGCCTTCAAGATGGCGAGGAAAGTTTCAGTAAGTTCAGGTCGCTCAAAGAAAAAAAGCAGACATAGATACTCAGTTTTTAATATAAGTAGATGGCTCTTCAACAAATAAATGTTTCAAAATATTACCAGTAGCTAGCGATAAAAATTCTACGTAAGTGGTCCGCTTATGAGTTTCGTGTTTGATTTAGTTAAGCCTTCATTCAAAATTCTCATTATCATTGTTATCACCGTTTCATAGCAACGACGGTTTGCAAGAATGGATTTCATATTTAATCATTTATTAGGCTTAATCGCTTTAAACTTGACTACTTATTAATTGATATCTTCGCTAATTAAAATCGTATAATTATATCAATTGAAACTAAAGAAGCTTGAAAAATTACCTATCTATCGGTATCTGGTTCGACTTTCAGTTCATTGGCGTTCAGGAGAAAGAAGCGTGACATAGAAAGATAGAAAGATAGTTAGAAAGAAAGATAGTTAGAAAGAAAGATAGTGAGAAAGATACTCAGTTTTTAATATAAGTAGATAAAAACACACAAGAAACAGCAGGGGAGAGAGGTAAGAAAAAGACTCCTAACACACAAAAATGAGTGTTTGGTCAGTGTCCGAAATGTTCCCTCCCCCAAAAAAATTTCTGGATACGGCCTCGCGGCGCAATACATGCATTAGAGATGAGCCGGGCTCGGCCCGAACCCAAAAGCCCGAGCCCGAGCCCGAGACGGACTCGGGCCCTTTAACTTCAAGCAACTTTCGGGCTCGGGCGGGCTCGGGCTCGATCTCATATTAAGATAGTCAGTTTTTATACAAATACAACGTTCACGGAATAAAATATTGGGGTACTTAAAGAGCGTGAGAGCAGTTTTTCTTAATGGCAGCAATAATAATAATAATAATTCAAAAAGATAGCACCCACTTATAATATATTTGCGATTGCTATTACGATATACCATATGGCAGTGCATCCCAAGTGGAAATTAAAAATATATATTGATGTTTGATACACTCGGGCTCGGGCCGGATCGGGCTCAAAACAAGACAATATCACTCGGGCTCGGGCGGACTCGGATTAAAAATTCTCGGGCTTGGGCGGGCTCGGGCCTTCAAAAGTGAGCCCGAACTCATCTCTAACATGCATTATCTGTAAGCGGTCAAAATGTGTTTAGTAATCTCAATAACACTTACGTCACAGTAAATTATAAAAATTAATATCTTAACGAGTCTAGCACTTTCATATTCTTAAAATCTAAGAAACACACACGCACACACACCATAAATATATATATATATATATATATATATATATATACATATATATATATTTTTTTTAACTGTAAACTATGTGTAAAATATCTGAGCCCCCCTTAAAATGTCGTATATGGGCACCCATGGGCCGGAGTATTGGACAGGGACAACTTTTAAGAACGATTATGGAAGGGTTTTATTTTTAGGTTGCCCCAAAATTTCGTAAAAACTTGCATAAACTTAAATGGGGAAGTATTTATGGATAAAATATTCCTATTTTGACTGCTAGATATTAGGGTGGGCCGAAAATGACTTTTATTTTTTTTTCGATGACGAGGTATGCGGAAAAGGTGCCATTGGGGGCACAAAGCACTCACAAAAAATTTGAATTTTTTTGCACAATTTCTTGATCTGCCGCAATCGCCTTGAAGTTTCGAAAAAAATGCTAATTTTTGATGTTTTTCGTAAAATTTGTCAAAATTTTTTTTTAAATATTTTCAGTGATAGGTGTAACTTAAAAGGTACAATTAGGGGCACTAAGTTCACATAAAAAATTTGAATTATTTTGCTCCATTTCTTGATCAGCCATAAACGCTTGGGGGTTTCAGGAAAATTGCTAAAATTGGATAATACAGCAAAATTTGTGAATTTTTTTAAAAAAATTATCTTTGGTAATGGGGAGAGCAAACAAGGCTCACTATTATCATTAAATCAACATTAAAATTGAATTGTAAATGATATTTATTTAATTTGTTACAAATACGGGGAAAATTCGGATTTTTTTTTTTTTTTTTTGTACTGATCTAATTTATTTATTAATTTTTAAGCTTTATAAAAATTCCTTCCAAGTGTCGAGAGACAATTTAGGAGTCTGAAATAAGAAGTAGTTTATCAAATAATCTGCATTTTTATTTTTAAAATTCGTTAGAGTTACAAATTAGTTATTTATTACTATTGAATAAAAAAAAATGTGTTAACTGAAAGTGCTTCACAGCTCTCAGCTTATTGCGCATCCAAATATCTTGCAAAATAATCCAGAACTCAACGCGAGGAGGTGGCTGCACGAGTTCTACCAGCCCTCCACCTAAAAATATTATATTCACGTTGTTTTGCATTCTTCATGCAATAAAGTCCTTCTTCGAATTAAACGTTGACATTTTTATCCTGGATTGTATCTTTGCTCTGACGAAGGTATCTCTGTTATCATGGCCACATACGTGCATTGCCGCTTCTGTCACTACTTTAATTGTTCTTACCACAGCTTGCGTGTGACTTGGAAAGCGGACTGGAGTTTCATCTAAAACCAAGCCTGATTCTATGTTTCTCTCAATCTCTTCGAATGAAAGATTCTTTGTAATTGGAGGCTTACTAAGATCTGTTGAGAGCCAATTGATGCAGTCGTAGTACTCAGTAGCCATAAAGTTCAGTTTCAGAACCTTAAACTGTCTCAGTCTCCTGATCTCTTTCTACTTTGAAAGGTGGCATTATTTAATCCTTTTCCATGCCAATATTCTGATTTCTTTGTTTTTGTCTGTCGCCATTACTAATAGTATATTCTCAGGATGGCTATAGTATGCATTTCTTTGAACCACCGAATGCACTATCGTTAAGTCATCAGAGAGGAAGTTTGAGAGTAGAACTATTTTCCACAAATGTCTCGGTCCATCTGCTCACCCTAGTAACTTCCTCACTGAGAACCATACTCTGCGCATAAACTCGTACTACGCCATTCTACTCTTATGGCTACTGAGTACTACGACTGGATCGACTGGCTCTCAACCAGTGGTCGGAAGTAGCGCGCTACAAGTAGCGAAACTACTGTAGTAGCTACATTTTTTAGTAGTTTGTAGTGTAGCGCACTACTTTTTAAAAAAAGTAGTGTAGTGAGTAGCGCGATGCGAAAATGTTGTAGTTTGTAGCGATTTCATAAAACTACTTTCTAATGGAGAAAAAAAAAAAAAAACAGAAAAGATTCAATCGCGTCTGACTGGCGCATATCGTACACGATTTCCTTTGCGAAAGCAGTGAGAAAAATGAATCATACAAATTCGAGCTGACCTCAGGCATATCATTTTGACGCCATAAGTTCTATATGTTAGACGGCATTGGTTTCTTTGGCGTCAACATTTTCATATTCCGCCAATATTTGCATTGAATATAGTGTATGGCTGAGGAAAGAAAATTTATGAATGAGCGATAACTGAGTGTTATGGCCCGTTTGCACTGCTGAAATTAAGCCGCTTAAGTTTCTTCCAACCCACTGCGCATTCACTTAGCGCATCTTAAGGTCGCTCAAGTTGAGCGACATTTTACGATTCTCACTCAAAGATGGCTGCCGCTTTGAAACGTAAACAACTGGGCAGATGATGAAACGTTTGCCCTGTTAAACTTACACAATTAGTGCATTGATAAATTACAAAACAAAATAAGCACAATAGATTGGTTTATGAAGGCATGGAGGAGAGTCTGAAGAATTATGGATTCAATATAGAGCTTCTGCAGAAATCTCCGGAAAAAGCCAAAATCTCACCCGGTGTTACAGGTTAGTAGTATTTTTCATATTTTTCTTTTATCTAATGTATAAATCTGTGTAACTTTTTTCCATGTAATTAAATGTTCTGAAATTAGTGATTATTTCTAAAATTCATTCATGAGCGTCAAGGATTTTGATTGTTTTACAATTACCAATGTTGAATGTTATCAATGTTGAATGAAAAAAATTCAATTTGGCGCTATTGGCGATATTTTGCGAAAAATTAACTGAATCATTTTTATATCGACGATATTTAGAAAATGAATCATTGTAAAACATTATTTTGCATTGATTCGTGACAAACTGGGGGTGCAAATGTTGGAATTGATATCTTGTTCACTTTAAGGCACTATTTTAACACTTAAGGCATCTGTTATGGAATTTAAACGTAAAAGGAAGTAGTGTGGCGTTTACACCATTTTTTTTTAATAACTGCTTTATTATGCTTTGGAAATAATGTGAAAAATAACTTGAAATTAACCTTGTTTTACATCCTTTTGTCGCCAAAAAAGTGTTAAGTTTCTGTTGCTAAAAGAATTTCACCGATGATTCAAGTTTTCAATAATTCGAGGTACCATAAACCCCATTTTCCTCCGATTTTGCAAGCTACCGTTTTAAAACATTTGCACAAACTGATTATTCGGTTTATCTGCTGAAAAAGCAGTGTACTGAATATTCGGTGTATCTCTACTTTTTACCATACCGTACTTTTAGAGTATTTCTTTAAAGTTATATAAATAATTAAATGTCCTGGATTAAGTGGGTATTAAATGATCACCTGCCACTAATTAAATTTGTGTGTCTTGGGAATGGTATAATTTTATGAGCTATAAATTTCCGGAACTTAAATGAATTTTTAGAAATAGTTTTTTAAAAAACAAAGAAAATGATGAAAAATAAACATACAGAAATAATCAAACTACATAATTTTGAAAATTGAAGTGTACAAAAAAAAAAGGTGCTGGGGAACTAGATGCTGTTCAAGTTGTATGTACGACATTTTTCATCAGAAGGTGAACCGTGTTGTTGTGATGCATGATACACAGATGATGAGAGTTTTCAGTAGCTTGAGCCCTAATCACCTCCAATTTTCGTAGTGTGCTTTAGGTATACAAAATAAAAAATATAAGTGCATTTGGTAACCTTAAAACGGGTGAATTTCATTACAATTTCTTGTTCTACTTTTATTTACAGACTCTGTAATTTTCATGATTTGTTTTGTTTATTCTTTTCAGAGGCAGAAGAAAACGACCGCAGGAACGAAAAAAAAAAAAGATTTTTGGGGGAGCTCTTGCAGAAGTTTAATGAAATGCAGAAAGCATATGATGAAAATTCGAAAGAAATTTGTTCGCTAATGAGACAATCATTAGAAAATGATGCAAATTTCATTGTGATTATGAAGGAACAAAGAAATGTTTTAAAATCATTACTAAATAAATAGTACTCAATTTCATGTGTTATGTGATTTGTTATTTTGTTTAAAAGATTTTTTAATATGCATAAAAGAAGTAACTGTAATCAGTGACTTCATTGCTTGGAAAAAAGTAAACAAACTCATAAAAAGTCAAATTTTATATCATTTCAAAACTAATGTCTCCTATAAGAGAACTTTATTAATTGTCATTCATGTAACAATTTCAAACTTTTTCAGCTTTTATGCCAATTGTGTTGAAAACAGAATTGTTTTCCGAATTTTAGAAGAGGCTATATCCGCAAATTCCCTTCTGTTTAGTTTTCCTTCTCTTGACTATACTGTCGTGCTAAGCGCAAAAGTGGAACCTGCAGTCAAACTCAAATTCGGATATTACTCTTCAAAGTTTTGCGCCACCATGTACAAATGGTGCCCATGTAATGGTACATGCTGCACCCCCCCTCCCCCGCAAAAACTCTGCTGTTTTATTTCAATGTGGGAACCATTAACGGCTCCACAGTATTGAGGAAACCCCCATTCGCTTTCAAACAGCCCAACAACGGTGGACATCTCTTCCTGAGTGGATGGAAATTTTATAACTTCTGGCCGGTAATTTTTCACGAGAAAGTCATAAAATTCCAGAACACATTCACAAACGGTGGACTTTTGTACACTCAAAAAGGTGGGTTATAGTCCTGTAATCCGCTGAAGAGGCTAGCTTGTACGTTGTACAGGGCAATAGCGATCTTTTTCCCGCCAATCATCGCCAAAATTTGTCGTTTAAAGTTTGCACGTTTACCTCTTGAAAACAGTAAACTGCATAAAAGATCACAGTCACAGTTAATCAGAGCTACAGTCGAGGCATTTAAATCTTCGAAATTACAGTTACAGTTAATTTGCCGTTCCACTCGAAGCAGCGGTTTACAGTTAAGCTTTAAGTGCGTTCTCCAGTGCAAACAGCATTCAAAATAAGTGCGCTTAATTCGTAAGTGCACTTGTGATTGAGTGCACTTATTTCGCAGTGCAAACGGGGTATTAGTGTTTTATAGCAACCGAGAATGTCATGTAAATGAATGCTTTAGCGCTCAATGCTCAATTGGATTATTGTTCCAATGTCCACCAAACATGGTAGCAATTTTAATAGAAGAGGATACAAATTTGATAGAAGATGACAATATCGAGCTGCCCTGGCCGGCGTATAATAAATACTTCACAGTTATTGAAATGATTTTCGTGCAAACTTTGCACTTTGAACAAAAAACTTTCTGTTTCTAAGTCATCCGCATACAATTTAAAACTGCATATTGAAGTAAGTTAAGCATTTTTAGTTATGTTTCACACTTCAGATAGCTTATTTATTAATATTTCATAATGAATACTAGTACCGTTTAGTATGTTTTTCATATTTCTTTAGTTTTGCTTCTTTAGTGACGGAGTATTGAAAAATATTAAAATAATAAAATCAATTATTAAATATTTTTGACATCATTTGACACAATTGGAAAAACGTTTTCATTTCATTTTATCGGTGGCGTATTAATAGGGATGGTGTTCAGACCGAGACCCAACTCCCCAAGGGCGTAGCCAGGACTCACGTTAGGGGGGTGCAAGCAGTGGCACCCCAATAGGAGGTCACTGTGACCTCCCAAAAAGTTCTTATCCGATACAAATTGGCTGATGAAATTTGAAAACAGTGAGACAGTATTGCAAGGCTGAACTTCATTTTATTTTATTTTTTTTCTTCAATTAATTAATTTATTCATTTTTGTGATGCCTCACGTCTCTTTTGGTAGACATAGATAAGAATGCATTTTTTTAATCATTCAGTAAAGTTCTGAGTTTTATTCGGTAAATTAAAAATTTTCTCCTCAAAAACAGGCAAGCTTACTTATAATATTTCACCCTAAAATTTTCATTCTTCGCATACTCAGATTAAAAAAGTTGTTTTCATGCTAAAAGACAAATTTGGGTTTGGTACAAGGATCCGTGTTAGGTAAAGAATGATGCTGTTTTTCTGATGTGGCGCCAAGGACTTAAAATTTATTGGTGGGAGAGGAGGCGAAGGGGGGGGAGACTCTCAATGACCGAATGAAATTCCAAATTTCACCGAGTAATAAAATACGAACTTATTTGTCTGCATCAGCATGTTGCAATGAAAAGCAGGAAAGGGGACAAAATCATTTGTCAAAAAAATAAATAAAATGGGAGGTCACAGTGACCTCCCATTGACTCTGATCTAGGGGGTGCAGCTGTACCCCCCTAGCTACGCCCCTTGAAACTCAAAATTAAATTCCTACAATGAAAATTCAATTTTTTTTTCTCATATGTTTTTGAAAAATAGCGAAGTAGCGACTACTTTTCAAAAGTAGTGTAGCGCGCTACATTAAAAAAAAAAGTAGTTGTAGCTGTAGTTAACTACATTTATAAGAAAGTAGTTGTAGTTGTAGTTCGCTACAAAAAATATGTAGTTTTTCCAACCACTGCTCTCAACAGATCTTAGTGAGCCTCCAATTACAAATATTAGTATACGAGTAGTACGAGTTTATGCGCAGAGTTATGGTTCTCAGTGAGGAAGTTACCAGCGTGAGCAGATGGACCGAGACATTTGTGGAAAATAGTTCTACTCTCAAACTTCCTCTCTGATGACTTAACGATAGTGCATTCGGTGGTTCAAAGAAATGCATACTATAGCTATCCTGAGAATATACTATTAGCAATGGCGACAGACGAAAACAAAGAAATCAGAATATTGGCATGGAAAAGGATTAAACAATGCCACCTTTCAAAGAAGAAAGAGATCAGGAGACTGAGACAGTTTAAGGTTCTAAAACTGAACTTTATGGCTACTGAGTACTACGACTGCATCAACTGGCTCTCAACAGATCTTAGTGAGCCTCCAATTACAAAGAATCTTTCATTCGAAGAGATTGAGAGAAACATAGAATCAGGCTTGGTTTTAGATGAAGCTTCAGTCCGCTTTCCAAGTCACACGCAAGCTGTGGGAAGAACAATTAAAGTAGTGACAGAAGCTGCAGTTCACGTATGTGGCCATGAGGACAGAGATACCTTCGTCAGAGCAAAGATACAATCCAAGATAAAAATGTCAACATTTAATTCGAAGAAGGACTTTATTGCATGAAGAATACAAAACAACGTGAATATAATATTTTTAGGTGGAGGGCTTGTAGAACTCGTGCAGCCACCTCCTCGCGTTGAGTTCTGGATTATTTTGCAAGATATTTGGATGCGCAATAAGCTGAGAACTGTGAAGCACTTTTAGTTAACACATTTTTTTTTATTCAATAGATAGTAATAAAGTAAAACTCACATTTGTACACTCTTAACGAATTTTAAAAATAAAAATGCAGATTATTTGATAAACTACTTCTTATTTCAGACTCCTAAATTGTCTCTCAACACTTGGAAGGAATTTTTATAAAGCTTAAAAATTAATAAATAAATTGGATCAGTACAAAAAAAAAAAAAAAAAAATCCGAATTTTCCCCGTATTTGTGACAAATTAAATAAATATCATTTACAATTCAATTTTAGTGTTGATTTAATGATAATAGTGAGCCTATTTTGTTACCATTACCGAAAATAATTTTTTAAAAAATTTCACAAATTTTGCTGTAATATCCAATTTTAGCAATTTTTCTGAAACCCCCAAGCGTTTATGGCTGATCAAGAAATGGAGCAAAATAATTCAAATTTTTTATGTGAACTTAGTGCCCCTAATAGTACCTTTTAAGTTACACCTATCACTGAAAATATTTAAAAAAATTTTTGACAAATTTTACGAAAAACATCAAAAATTAGCATTTTTTCGAAACTTCAAGGCGATTGCGGCAGATCAAGAAATTGTGCAAAAAAATTCAAATTTTTTGTGAGTGCTTTGTGCCCCCAATGGCACCTTTTCCGCATACCTCGTCATCGAAAAAAAAATAAAAGTCATTTTCGGCCCACCCTACTAGATATTGTCAAGATACTTACAAAATACAAGAATTCTCCATCGCCGAATTTCAAAAGACAATGATTGATTTTTAATGAATTTTTAACAAACTCATTCTCAAAAAAAAAAAAAAAAAAAAAAAACTCACCTCGAGAAACGAAACCAGTGACGTTGGATGGCTGTAATTTCAGCCCTTCACACACAAAAGCTGTATTGCAGACATAGGGTAAAAGCACCAGTAGTCGGCCATTTAAGAGATCTTTTGTTGATCTTGGCTAACCTAGAACTTTCAGCTATCAATACAGCAACAAAAACAAGGTAAAACTTTAGAATGAACCTTTCCGATAGTGAATCACCTACTTGTTTCAAAAATTTAAAAATGAATTATGTTAAAATCCAAGATGTTGTCAACACTAGTAAATGCTCCAGTAGTCGGCCACAGAATCATTTTAGCTTGAAAATAAGCAGAATCGCAATCTTGGATAACGGGCACACCATTCAAAATGAAATGACTCATGACGGATTCAAAAAAATCTGGTATGGACCCCACACTACTTCCTTTTACGTGTAAATTTCTTAGTAGTTGCCTTAAGTGTAAAAAAAGTGCTTGGAGTGAGCAAGGTAACAATTCAAATATTTACTCCCCTAATCTGCCCCAAAACAATGCAAAAAATATTTTACAATGGTTAATTTTCTAAATATTGCTGATTTTAATATCATTCAGTGAATTTTTCGCAAAATATCGCCAATAGCGCCAAGTTGAACCCAAATCAAAAAAAAAAAAAAGTTTTTCGCCAAATTTGTCGCCAACTTGGCGATATGTCGCCAAGTTGGCGTACCAAAAGCTTGGCGACATGTCGCCAAGTGGTCGCGCCAATTCATATCACTTGAGTCTGTATTGAATTTAACATTGATTTACCCCAAAAAAGGTGTAAAAGACCCCCTTGGGAACATTCGAATGCAATCACAAGGGGAGGTGCACAACTAGACCCCCCTCAGAGCCTACATACCAAGCTAGAAGTTTCTACGGCATATAGTTTTTGAGTTATGCGACATACATACGCACATACGTATACACAGACGTCACGAGAAAACTCGCCGTAATTTACTCGAAATTGATTTTTCGGCTGTTTGTATGTTGTTAGGTACATATACACGTGCTGATAGGTCGAAAAAACTACGCGACATTCATTCGGGGGTGAGCAAAGTCAAAATTTAGACCGAAATTTGAGTGAAATTTTTTTCGTGATCACAATACTTCCTTTACTACGTAAAAGGAAGTAAAAAGTACCCAAAACTTAACTGCCACTGGTTGATGATTGAGGATAGGTACATGAATGTGTGAATGTGTCATATCTGATTTTGAATTGAAAATATACTATTTATGAGCAGTTTTATGTCATTGTGGCCGACTACTGGAGCACTTGCGGAGTATTCTCTCCTTCCGTTATCAGTTAGTTTCACTTTATTAAATCACTATGGAGATCGGATTCGTCAAAGAGCAATCCAATAACCTGCTACAGGAGTCAGAAATGAGTGTTTTGATCTTTAAACCCTATTCAAATTTTTAGAAAGGCAGCAACTTTCACCAAGCACGGTTGCTCTGAGGAACAGCAGTGTGAAAGGGCGAAAAAAGCGGTTTCCGCTCAGGCGCCAACACACAAAGCTTCTCGCTCAATTGGCGTTTGCGATCGAGGAGCGAAAAATTCCTCCAGCCATATGACGTCAACGTCGCTTGAAGTTTAAAAAGATTTAAAAAAAAAAAGTATTTGCATCGCAAATTTTTTTCATCGATGATGTTCATGTATGTTGCTCTGTAATATAAAAACAAGATTTTTTTTTAATAATCTTTATTTACTCATTTATTTTAACATTTGGAGATTTTTTTTAATGAGCAAGTGTTCTTCTTTCTGATTATTCCCCTAAGAACGTCATAGTTTGATTTGGATGACAGGAATCAAAGGACTCAAATATGCCATAAAATGGTCAATATGATTATACTCGGCTACTTTAAAATAGACGTATCAATTCTAGAAATTTTGCATATTGCATCGTCTCCATGGAAACCGTACGAAAGACAACAGTTTTACTCTTTTTATCACACACTGCTGTTGAGTCATTTCATTTATTTTATGTTTGTCGAATTAGGCTTACGCTTTTATTATGTCCTCATCTCAGTTATTTGCAAACGTTTTCTAACAAATATAGTGCTAAATAGTTTGTTTTAGCAAACCTGCCATCATGAGTATCCGTTATCAAAATACTTCAAAAAGTATTCTATTAACGTTGATTGAAAAAATCTGGTATGGACCCCACACTACTTCCTTTTACGTGTAAATTTCTTAGTAGTTGCCTTAAGTGTTAAAAAAGTGCTTGGAGTGAGCAAGGTAACAATTCAAATATTTTTTCCCCTAATCTGCCACGAAGCAATGCAAAAAATATTTTGCAATGGTTAATTTTCTAAATATTGCTGATTTTAATATCATTCAGTGAATTTTTCGCAAAATATCGCCAATAACGCCAAGTTGAACCCAAATTCAAAAAAAAAAAAAAAAAAACGCCAAATTTGTCGCCAACTTGGCGATATGTCGCCAAGTTGGCGTCAAACACTTGGCGACCAAAAGCTTGGCGACATATCGCCAAGTGGTCGCGCCAATTCATATCACTTGAGTCTGCATTGAAATTAACACTGATTTACCCCAAAAAAGGGGTAAAACACCCCCTTGGGAACATTCAAATGCAACCACAAGGGGAGGTGCACAACTAGACCATCCTCAGAGCCTACATACCAAGCTAGAAGCTTCTACGGCATATAGTTTTTGAGTTATGCGACCCACATACATACATACGCACACACGTACATACAGACGTCACGAGAAAACTCGTCGTAATTAACTCGGGGGTGGTGGAAAAAAAATTTTCGGCTGCTTATATGTTGGTAGGTGCATATGCACGTGCTGACAGGTCAAAAAAACTAAGGAATTTTCATTCGGGGGTGAGCAAAATCAAAATTTAGACTCAAATTTGAGTGATTTTTTTTTCGCGATCACAATACTTCCTTTACTACGTAAAAGGAAGTAAAAAAAGTTTACGCACAAAACAATTTAATCCTTGGCCAACCATTGTTGCTAAAGCTAAGAGGGAGAAAAGTCCATAGCGCCGTAACTATGACAACAATCAGGGGGAAAATGCGGAGAGAGGGAATTTCAATCAAGATTGCGGAGCTCTAAGCCGAAGATTTTTGGCCCATATTCTCTGTATCTTTTTTTCAGAATTGTAGCAATTATCCGGATACACAAAAGAATAAAAATTTGTTCTTTTGCTACAAAATTCGATAATATTTGTCATTAAAATTGCTAGAGAAGTTGTTTCCGCAATTCGAGCCAAAGTACCTCGGGAGGGGGCACATAGGTCAAGTTTACCAGAGGCCTTAAAAAATTACTACTATTAAAATCTGCCCGCGTCTGTCTGTCCGTCTGAAGCTTGAACTCCTCAAAAACCGCTGAGAGTAGAGAATCAAACATAGTACCATACGACTCGAAATTTTCTAAGGAAGACAATAAGACCAACCGCGTAATTCTACGACGTCAATTAGCTGAGATAC
>JAXGGA010016667.1:0-26173 GCA_038373865.1 Uloborus plumipes | reverse complement strand
GTCGGATGTTACTCTTCTGTTTTCTAAATCTTCAAACTATTACCTTTAAATCATTTTTTCATTTTATTTTATTGATCATTTTGCATTTAATGCAGTATTGTATTAGTCGGTGGATTTGAGAGACACCAACTTTATACCGAAAGCAGATGTGAGTTTTCTTTTCTCCTTTCAAGCTCTTTTTCCTCATCGATTGATGTCACCGATTTATAGAACCACAAGTACAAGCAATTTTTACTTTGACTGATTTTAATTTGCAAAAGAAGGTATAACTTTTAAAAGGTATTGTTTACCTATTTTTCTCCTGTTATTTTTGTAGTCTTAATAACCTCAAAAATGCAATATTTTTAGGTCTATTTTTCAAAATTTCCCTCGGGAGAAACCCCCGAGCCCCTTAAAATCGCGGATATTCTATACTTCATTAAAAATAGTCACTGCTTTACTTTAATCATACTCATCCTCCCTCAAGGGTAAATTTAAAAAAAAGGAAAAAAAAAAGAATTAGAGACAGCACGAAATGTAAAAGAAAAAAAAACATGAAGTTCTGCATCAGTGAAAAAAAGACAAAAATGGCCTGTTCTGCCCACAACAAAAAAAAAGAGGCCGAATATCTAAAATAGCTTATAGCGACATTCGGTCTAAATCCGACCCTGAATACAAGATTTTATTTTGTTAGGCTGTTTTTAATTCCTATTATCTATTTATTGGTTTGTACATTTTTTAGCAACATTTATTACTTTTCAAACTTTAATCGCGGAAAGGGGCGGCATTTTGCATTTTTGTCCGGGGCGGCGAAACTGCTAGGGCCGCCCCTGTTCAAATATAAGTTTTTTCTTCACTTTCAGCTTTAATTTTTCGCCTTTATTGCTCACGGAAGGCCTTTTTTCCGCATGAACCGTTTGGAGAGGTACAATTACCTATTATGCATCGTTTTAAAGAGAAGTTTGTTATTTGGTATGCTACAATTTTTGTTTTCTCTTTATCATTGTAGTTACGTGAAGTTATTACCAAACCGTAGTATTATGTCCCTTATCTATAGAAACATACTTATTCATTCTTTCATTAGAACCTACGTTGCGTTTTAGTCCTTTAAATAGGCTTTTTCACTTATGCGTCTCTCTCCCTTATGCGCCTTTTTCTGTTGGTCTCTTGGACCGGCGCATAAGTGAGAGTTCACTATTAAATTTTGTAAGTGCAGAAGCCCTACTCCCTATGCAAATTAAGCCTTGCTCACCATTAACGCTATTTTTATCTGTTCCATTTTCAATCATTATGATTGGTTATGTACTCCATAATAACAATTTTAAATGATTAAAATATGAAGGGCCGGGGGGAAAAGATGAAAGTCAATTTTGAGGTATTAGCGCTATCTAGGGACTTTGAGGGATTAATATCATCTGGTAGAACAACAAGGGGGAAAAAAGAGGAGAAGCGACCGAAATGTGTATGAAAACTCTATTAACTACGAGGGGAGTTACGAGAAATCAAACTTAGTTCTTCGTTTTTCTCGAAATCGCTTTTTGGTCGCTTGCATCTTTTTCCACCCTGGACCCTTCCTATATATGCACAATTAAATTTTTTTATTTAAAATCTCATTTATTAAATCCATATGTTGAAGGGACCCCCGTATTTCAAATGCCTATAGGCCTCCAAATCTTTAACCCATTAATGTCTGACAATTTTTTTTTTCCAGAGATATTTTGAAAACTGGTTACAAACAGTGTTTAATGGACAGGAAAAATAATTTTAAAAATATTATGTAAAAAATAATTTTTTTATTAAGGAAAGAAAAATCGTCCCTTAAAAGTTACGATAAACCCCAGAGAGTACATACTTTTTTACTAAAAAAATTTTCTGCCTACGATATAATATTTAAAAAGACATTTTATAAGAAGCAATAAAATCAGCAATTAACATAAACTGGGAAGCTGGGAATAACTTTGAAAACTTAGCTTTTTTTCTTGAGATTGTAAACGGCGTCATTTTTGAGAAAGATTATATTAAAACTGCTACAGAACACACTTTACAATGGTTATGCGCTGCAATCTGTTAATAACGAATTGAAACAATACCAACGTACTCATTGAACACTATTATTTGGTTGAAATGTTCATATTAGGGAAATTCAGACCCTTTTTTGGACAGTCCCTAAAATGGGACGCTAGGCATTAATGGCTTAATCCGGCCCTGCCTTTCCCCTATTTGATGGTTTTCGCTCGAAATGTGTGCACAATCTCCATTCCCAGCACAAATTATTGTTCTTTTTTTTTCTATTCGAAAGCACTTCGGCCGAAACACCTGTGTGGTCTTAGCGATATCGCCTCCCAGGCAAACTCCGTACGGCCCGCGCGTTATCTCCGCATTCGAACTCTGTTTGAAGTGTTGGCAATCCAGGCTCTTCAGATATTTACGCTGAGAGGGCAAATATATGTCCCGCCATGTTGGTTTGAACCTGCTGCACGCTCTGGAATGTCTAGCTGCGTCTAGGAAGCAGGGCTCGATTAAGCAAGGGCGGATCCAGAAATGTTCCAAGATGCGGCGATTGATTTTCTTTTCTTACTTGCACATTTTTTTTCGCTATGTATCCTTGTTAACACAGGTTGATTACAAATATTTTAATCTTCCATTTCAAAAAATTTCCAGATCAGAGACCCGAATCCCCACCCTTTCCCTTAGTATCATCAAAGATCAACAAAAATTGCCATTTTTGAACTTCAAAATCTAAAACCTGCTGGAGAGCAGATCCTCAAGGGAGGGGCGATCGCCCCCATCGCTCCTCCCTTGTATCCGCCCTTGCGATTAAGATACTTCGGAGCTCTAGGCCAAATTCTTTTTTGGGGCCCCCTGTACTCAGTCTGTTCAATTTTAGGCATTGGATAGAACAATTTTAGCTGCTGACTAGACAAATTTCAGCCTTTTGGGGCCTCTAAATTGTGGGGGCACTAGGCCATGTCCAGCTTTGATGGATATAGGGGAGCCCAGAACGAAAATTATTGGGAAAGGGGGGGAGGGAGAATTCTCCATCAGGGGCGCCACGAACCTAGATTTTTGGGAGAGTGGATATTCCCAATTTGTAGAATTGAACTCAGGCCCGTCATCTAAAGGGTAAAGGAGGGGGTAAATTCCCCCCCCCCCCACACACCACCAACCTGGCTTTTCGAAATCTATGTATTTGCGTGCAATTGGGCGCGGTTTCTGCAAAATTTTTGGAATAATTTACATTGAATCCACACCCTTTATCCCCCCCCCTGGGAAAGTTCGAAATGATGGGCCTGGTGGAACTCCAAAGCTTGCCAAATGATAAAATACAGGTATGCACACATAACCTAACAAAAACCTTATAAAAAATGATATTTGGACATTTGAAAATTACAATTGTGCCCTTAAATGTGGCGAACCTTCAAAGCAAATTGCCGAATAAGAGATTTTTGGGAGGTCACAGTGACCTATTGTGACCTCCCATCGGGGCACCCCTGTTCTCAATATGCGGAATGAAATTCCAATTTCACACAATAATAAAAACTTAGCATTAATACATGTCAAATAGACAAAATGTCTGATGAGAAGTGGCAATAGGCATCATTAAAAAAAAAAATAATAACGAATTTTAAAAAGAAAAAAAGCATCTCAACGTTGTAGTTGTGTCTAAATTTTCCGAATTGCCAGCAGAATTTGCTTAAAAAGGAACATTTTTGGGAGGTCAGTGTGACCTCCCAGCAGGGGCGGCAAATAAGGGAGGGCAAGAGGGGGCGGTCGCACCCCCAAATTTTTGCTCTGAATTATAAGAAACGTGTAAGCTTTAATTTGTATGAATCATAAATCAATGATCATATGTAAAAGGAAATAAAAAAGCTCACTAATTCTCAATAATAGTTGACGAAAGTAAAGAAATTTTACTACGAACAGTTATCGTAACAAAGTTTTGCATCATTTGAGCCACCAGTAATCACGTAAAATGTACATAAAGGAGAAATCTTGAAATTTTCTAAATTCTTCATATGAATTTTTGAATTTATCAAGCTGCTGTATATTGTTTAAATGAACCTTTTTTTTTTCTTAAGATTAAACACATTTTACGATAGCTTCATTTTTACCAAATGTATTTCATTCCATACTGATTAAATTCATAGTTAATAAATTCGCCCCCTCAAACGAAATGCTGAAATGCCGCCCCTGCCTCCCAGTGGGGCGTCCCTGCTGACAGATATGTATTTGTCTTTGCATGCGTTCAGAGGGGCACCGAACAAGTTTTTGTGATAAGGTTAATTCTGCGTACATATAATGAAAATTAATTTCGGGCATTCAAAAATTGCAATGTTGCAGTTATGTTTATAAAGTTGCGGAATGACCAGGCAAAGTTTGGCAAATTCTGGGGTGGGGATGGGGGGGGAAAGCCCCCACTCGCCCCCCGGGTGCCCATCGCGGGGACAACTGGTTAGGATACCTGAAATCGGGACCCATGGTCATCGTACATAAGCTTCGCGAACTTCTGAAAAAAAATTTAGCAACCGAGGTCCTAGCCAAAACCAAACTGACACAACTGAGCAAGGAGAAAAAATGCTTAAAAAAAACCATCGTCAACGTTAGAAATATCCGCGATATAAAACACACCATCTGCACAAATCCAACCTGTTCTGACGACAACGAACTATACACAATGAAAATAGAAGCGCGAAGTTTCAAAAAACCGCCAACTCCCCCCCCCTCCCCCAAATCCGGCATTGCCTCAAAAAAAAAAAAAAAAAAAAAAAAAACCGCGCGTTTTACTGAAGAAGCAGCTCCTTGCATAAATATGGATTCGCGCCGAGAGCAAGTGGAATGAAAAATCGTGGAAAGGTGTCGTGCTCTTCCCCCACCTGTGGCTTGCCCCACCCTCTCACAACGCGGGGTTGCCACATTCCGGCTCGAATTTTCTTGCCAGAGCTGACGGAGAACAAAAAAAAAAGCGAAATTGATGGACACGGCGCGGAGAGGGGGGAAAAGTGTTTTCTTCCACAGTGAACTCGAATTCTTTTATTCTTCCCTGTGAAAATTAATGTTAATGCAAGGAATGAATTAAAGCGAATTGTGTTTTTTTTTCTTTGTTTTGAATTTGAACAGTTTTATTTTTTGAATTACAGAAATTGAAGTTGCAATGGTATGAAGCTTTTTTATTCGCTTTTCTTCGTTTCACATATGGGTCTGTTTGTATGTTATACATGTAACTCGGAATAAAAGATAAAAATCACGTTCTTTGCAAATATAAAAGTAATATATTTAATACTATAATTAATACAAAGGCTAAACTTTATCATATATACTATATTACTGATAAGTGCATTTAAAAGCGTATTTTTCAGTTTTTTAAAACTAATTTAAAGATTATTTAATACGCTTTTATGTTTTTTCACATATGGGCTGGTTTGTTTGTATGTAACTCTGAATAAAAGAAAAAATTCACCTTCTTTGCAAACATAAAAGTAATACATTTAATACTATTATTAATCCTAAAAGCTAAACTATATTGCATGTTGTTGTATTTTATAAGTGCATTTGAATTCATAATACATCATGGTTTGGTTAACTCTAAAAGCGCATTTTTTAGTTTTTTTAAACTATAATTAAACTTTTTTTTTTACCGTGTATTTCATTGCAATAAAAATGCAAAACCTTCTGGCAAGATTTTACTGCTGCGAAACTACTCACGTAAGTAAACGCAATGGGGGAGTTTCCGAAATTTCAAAAGTATTTTTTTATGAAAGAACATGCTTCAAAACATAGGAATTGACCATTTTTTTTAAATTTTTTGACACAGTTGTATATTTTTTATGAATTATTTTAAACGGTGCGCAGATGCTATTCCGAAAAAAAAACCATCTGCTCATGACGTCAGTGGTGCATGTAAGCACGAAATCTAATTGGTTGTAGTGAGATGACGAAGGTCGTGACGTCACCGATTCCTGCGATTGGACTACTCAAGTCAAGCAAAATGGTATAATTTTTGGAAAGAGAGCTGTTAGAGGGTGCACCCCTGACGTCACAAAAACCACGCCCCGGTTTCAAGGTAGGGTATTTAAAAAAATTAATAAAAAATAAACTGTTGGGAAAATTAAAGTATTTTCCGGGCCCATGTTATTTTCTTATATATCATTCTGTCAATTTCAGCAACAAAAAGTAGTACTTTTGACTGAAGGAAACTCCCCCATTTACAGGCTGTTTTCGTTAGCTTCCCAAAAGTAACTTTGTTTACACTATTGCAATTTCAATTTTTGTTCAACCATTGCTTCATTGACAATAGTTTACAAATACATTGCATTCCTAGTGTCGGTCCCAGTCGATATAAAGGTGCGGATTTTATCCACCAATAATTTTTAACTGACTTCAAAAAAGGAGGAGGTTCAAAGCGTATGTTTTTTTTTTTTTTTGTTTGTTTGTTTGTTCGCACATAACATCTGATCTACTGAACCGATTTGGACGATTTTTTTTTAACCGATAGGAGATGGTGTAACTTAGGTACCGTGTACTCATATGACGATATTTGTTCACTAGAAAAAAAGTTATGATTGAAAAACTAGAATTTCATGTTATTTAAAACAATATGTGCTATCGTAAATCCTTCCTTCAATGAGCGACCCGATGGTCAAGTGGTTAAACGCGTCAGGTTGAAGTTCCTGATGGAATGAGATCGAGCCCAGGTCTGCAAGGATTTTTTTGAACAGCTGCATGGTTTTTTAACTATATTTTGATTATTTTAAGTGCATTTACACTAAAAAGAATGAAATAAAATATTTTTGGAAAAAAAAATAGAACCGACTTCAGTTGGAAATTGCTCTAAAAAGTAAAAAATAATTTTTTTCTTTGAACACCATCGAAACTACTTTTAAACATAAGTTTTGAAGTCGGCGCAAAAACAATGTATAGAATCAAACGCAACTACAATTCAACTGTAAATATGGATACATTTCATTGATTACCACACATTCGTGCAATGGTACAAATATTCTGCTTTTAATTTTCAATGGTTTCTCTGAAAAATGTTGGCAAAATATGGTTAAATATTATTTTACCTATCGTTTTTGCGCCGACTTCAAAACTTATGCTTAAAAGTAGTTTCGATGGTGTTCAAAGAAAAAAAATATTTTTTACTTTTTAGAGCAATTTGAAGTCGGTTCTATTTTTTTCCCCAAAAATACTTTATTAGCAACCATTGCGATAAAAATACGAAACTTTTAAGCAAGGTTTCACTGCAAGGAAACTACCGACGTAAGGAAACGCAATTTACAAGCTGTTTCATTTCGTTTCACAAAAAAGAACAATCCGTTGCTAAAAATTATATTGTTTTATCAAATCGGTCCGTCCTTAAAACCCAAGCTTTTTTCTCATAGAGCACAGTGTTACCGAAATTACTATTGAGACGCTAACGAAAACAGCCTGTAAATTGCGTTTCCTTACGTCGGTAGTTTCGTTGCAGTGAAACCTTGCTAAAAAGTTCTGCATTTTTATTGCAATGAAGTGCAGCAAAAAAAAAAAAGACTTTCACCATTGCAACTTTAATTTCTGTTCGTAACAAGCCTTATTTCATCGACAGTAATTAACAATCACATTGCATTCCTAGTGTCGGTCCCAGCCAATTGGATTTTTGAAGATGCCTATTTGATAATTTTTAAGTCCATTTGATAAACCGATAATTTTTAGCAACGGATTGTCACATTTGATAGATGAAGGGAAACAGCCTGTAAATTTCATTTCCTTACGTCGGTAGTTTCGTTGCAGTGAAACTTTGCTAAAAAGTTCTGCATTTTTATTGCAATGAAATGCACGGAAAAAAAAAAGTTTTACACTATTGCAACTTTAATTTCTGTTTGTAAAAAGGCTTATTTCATTGACAGTAATTTACAAACACATTGCATTCTTAGTGTCAGTCCCAGCTAGTTGGATTTTTTGAAGATACAAATTCGATAAACCAATAATTTTTAGCAACCGATTGTTCAGTTCACTTTTGAGAAACGGAGAAACAGCCTGTAAATAGCGTTTCCTTACGTCAATAGTTTCCTTGCAGTGAAACCGAGGTGAAACCCAGCTAAAAAGTTCTGCATTTTTTTACTGGGGACTGCCGTTGTTAAAAAATAATGGTGGATCAAATTTGCATCTTCCAGGCCCGTCATTTTCATTTTTTCCAGGGGGGGGGGGGTTAAAGTGTGCAAACATAATGCAATTTCATCGTAAAAAAAAAAAAAAAAACCAAGCCTACTTAAGTGTAAATACATTGATTTATCTAAGTTGGGGGGGGGGGAAGCATTGGCCCGTCCCTCCACCCCCCCCCCCTAAATGACGGGCCTGGCATCTTCATAAAATCCAATTGGCTAGGACAGGCAATGCTACGTGTTTGTAACTACTGCCAATGAGATAATACTTGTTGCGAACAAAAATCAAATTTGCAATACTGTAAAGTTTTTTATTGCTATTATTATTTGAACGAAAGATTTAAGGTTTTACCAGGGAAGGATAATATAATTCAACTTCGCAGAGATGGCCTATGACTCCTCCTTTTTTCAGGATTGTCCATTTTTAGGAAGGGGGGATACGCAGATGAAAATTGAGGAATGGGATTCACAATTGATGGGGGAATTTAAATGGGTAGAAATTCTACCTATTTTAAGGAATGGACTCGTTTTCTCATTTGATTGACACCAGCCATCTCGTCGCGGTTGAATTATACCTTTTCTATCTTAATTACTTGTTTATTTATTGCTAATTGTTTCAATAATTCACAATCCTATATTAAACGCCCCCCCCCCCGCCTACCCCGAAAATAATTAAGGAGAGCTGTAGTAAGGGCCTTAGTATCATTCTGGAGCTTTCACAAGTACCCCCCCCCCCCGCCCCCACTCCCGTTCCCCGACATGGATCAACACCGCCTTAATACTAAATGCCTACTACATTTGCCGTAAAACAGGATCCATTTGTTCGAAATAAAGCGCCACCTTGCGGCTTGCAGCTATTGGCGATGGATCCAAACAATATTCGAATTTAATTTTGTGATCGGTTGATTTTTAAATTTAAACTTAAAAATCAACCAATCGTTGATTCCGACAGACGACAGTGCGTAATGAACAAATTTGCATTTTTTGCTCTGCGTCAAAAACCAAAAACTTTTCCAGTTCTCGTAGTTGGAGAGGAGAGACTTCTGGGAAAAAATGAATTTCCAATCATACAGAAAGTGGGGGCAGGTCAGACTTGTACCAATGCCTCCTAAATATTAAGTGCCTACTACATTTGCTTCGCTACGGTCGACATTGGTTCCACTTTGAGCGCCACCTTGCGGCAATACGATGATGCCGTTGTTATGGTGATAAATCCAAACAATATTCGAATTAAATGTTTTGATTTTTTAATTTTTAAATTTAAATTTAGAAATGAACCAGTCGTTAATTTCTCTTTCTGGAAGAACTCCGGTAGATGGCAGTGCTTTGTGAACCAAGGCAACGCCTCCTAAATACTAAATGCCTGTAACTTTCTGGTTTTTAGCACAGAGCAAAATTTCATCCTTGGTTCACGATACACTGCCATCTACCAGAGTTCTTCGAGAAAGAGAAATTAACGATTGGTTCATTTCTAAATTTAAATTTAAAAATCAACCAATCAAAAAATTTACTTCGAATATTGTTTGGATCTATCGCCAATAACTGCAAAATGTCCTTGGTACACGATACACTGCCATCTATAGGAGTTCTTTAAAAAATTAACGATTGGTTCATTTCTGAATTTAAATTTAAAACTTAACCAATCAAAAAATAACAACGACATTATCGGACTGCCGCAAGGTGGCGTTTAAAGCTGAACTCATCTCGACGGTAGCGAAGCAAATGTTATAGGCATTTAGTATTTAGGATGCGTTGACCAAGGACGAGATTTTGCTCTGTGCTAAAAACCAGAAAGCAGTAGGTATTTTAGGAGACGTTGCTTGTACCTTGCCTCTCAAAATTGAAACTGAACTTCTCGAAACTATAAAATTTATGCTGCATTTATCTTGTTTTATAAATTGCGACAAAAATATGAAATCTTCCGAGTTGTTTTTTTTTTTCTACTTCGGTCTCTTAAATACTCCTGTCTGATTTCGAATTTCTTATCTAAGTCACCTTATGTTATCAGTTTCGAAGACGTTGCATTTATCTTTTTCAGAACTTCAAACACGCGGAATTTGTACGTTACACAGTTTTGATTTACGCTCTAGACAATTTAGTGCAGCAGCGTTTCTTTTACACGTACAGAAAGCGCGCGAAGGCCGCTGACGAATCAGAGCACAGAGTATATCTTGCTGCCAACTCCGTGGTTATCAGCTGGACAAACGAGAATTTTATCCTTTTTCTGGGTTCACCGCGAACAAAGAAAAAATATTTCGAAGCTTGAGACTAAAAAATTTTGATAGTGGCCAGTAAAACCCCAGTTTACCCAAAAAAGTGAGTGGCCACTTTGAACCAAGTTTCGAAATTGTAATCCCACTTCCCTTCATTCTGCATATAGTTAGTACATAGTATTACACTATGTACTTGCATATATCATAACTAAATTACTATATATGTTTTTGCAAATGCTAGCCAAGAAGAGGATTTGCAAAATGTGTTTGCATAGAACACATTATAAAGGAAATGTTAACTCAAAAAAAAAAAAAAAAGCAAGTATAGATTTCACAGTTTTCCCACTAGTTCACTGCATAAATATCAATTTTTAAACAATATGCTTAGAATCCCGACCCTGATTTTACGTTTTCCTACTGAATTCGTTTTTTATCACTTATCCGACTAAAAACGTAAAATCGTGGTCCACTGTAATAATATGTTTTTGTTAATATGCATTGGACTTTGCCGGGCCCGGTTTAAAAACAAAAGCAAAAGGAAGGCAAACGTATATAAACGCAGGGCCCGCGCTAAGAATTTTAAGTTGTTAGCCAGTAAATTCGTCAAATTTTAAAAGTTTAAGCCACATTTCGAGTCTTAGTCAAAGAATTTTAATTATTTCTTTTTCTTAATGCAATACATATATTTTTTTTCCTTAGTGTAAATTTCTGAAAATATTTTGTTCGGCAAAACTTGCAAAATCAGAATTTTACTCGCCAAATTTTCTATTTTATCGCATTTGGCGAGGTGGCGAATGCTCAGCGTGGTCAGCAGCGCCCCGAAGGGAGGTCACTGGGACCTAACAAAAGTTCTTTTCATTCGGCAAATTCAGACTGACGATTCGGCAAATTCAGGAATAGTAGTGCAATACTTTTTTTTTTTTTGTATATTGCGTGTGTAGCTGTAATATCTTCCTTTTTTATATGCATTTGTTACGTTAGAAAATAAGTAGACCCGAATTATAAGCCTTAATTTAATTGTTGCAAAAATCTGTCAAATGACTAACATGCTTCAATTTAAAGCACTGAGTAACTGCCGCTAAGCTCGAAACTGCAGTCCATGGATCGAAATAGCAGAGTTGGCGGTGTATTGCATGCTTTAATTTGTAATATATGGGTCATTTTCAAAATTTGCTTACATTTACTGTCCGGAGGTTAAAATGACGATTCTGAAGCATTACTTATATTTTAAATTCAATGCGAACAATTATTTTCTGCAAGAAATACCCCCCAAAAAATTCTATCACTCAACGAATTATTGAAATTTATTTTTTTATTTTTATATAAGTCTTTAAAAATAAGAATCAAGGCAAAAACGCTTGTTCATTTCCAATATTCGCAAGTTCAACTTTTTTTTTCAATATTTTATGATTTGTCATGCAGTAAATACATTTTGATCTGTTTTTATGTATGTAACAATAATTTATAAATTATCCAATCAATCGTTTTGACTGTTCAAAATACCTTTCCGTCGTCATTCATCAAAGTTGAAATATGTGTCAAGTAGGTTAAGGGGGGGGGGGGGGGGTCATGACCCCCATGACCCCCCCTATGGATCCGCGCCTGGTGTCAACCATCTGAAGAAATATTTGTGAATGCTCAATTTTTTTTAGTGATACCTTTTGTCTTTTCTTATACAGTAATAGTATAATGGCTGTGTGTATGCTTGTATTTTATCATTCGGTACATTTCGGAATTTCCTTCTGCAAATTCAGAATTTTCCCCCTCCCAAAAACTTAAGTTCGGGGCGCCTCTGAGCGTGGTCTCTGAAACGGTGCTTCACCGTATTTTTTTTTAATTTAAAAGATGAGAGACATCAGTTTGCAGATGTTCTGAGCAGGGGTGCCCATCCCCCCAAGCTCAATGGCGCAAATTCCCCCCCCCCCCCAAATTTTTGCAACCCTCTTGTTGTTTTTGTTTATTTATTTTTCCCCTTTTTTTATTTATTTTTTTAAGAATTTATTTTTTTTAATTATTTATTTTTTTAAAATTTTTTTTAGATATTTATTTTTTTAAAATTATTATTTTTTAAATTTACTTGTTTTTTAAAATTATAACTATTATTTTTTGTTATTTTTTATTAATTTTGTAGAAGTACTAACTATGCGCAGAATAGAATCGCTTTTTTTCTTTTCCAGACATTCCAAGCCCACACACACAAATAAATAAATAAGTAAATAATAATAAAGTTATAACAGAAATAATTTAAATCAAAAAATAAATTAATGAATCAATTTTATTTAAAAAAAATGAGTAAATAATTTAAATTATAAAAAAAAATAACAATAAATAATTTAAATAAATAAATTAGTTTAAAAAAATCCCCCCAAAAATTTTGATGGCGCAACTTGCGCCATAATCCCCCCCCCCCTGTGGGCACCCCTGGTTCTGAGCATAGTTGGGTAATAATTTGCAAAAAAAAAAAAAAGGAACAGTTTATTTACTCTATATAGATCTCTGTTACAAATATTTTTTCATTGAGTCAATTTCACTCACTTTGGATACCTTGCAATGCATCATTTGAACCAATTATATGGCATCCTAGCAATCAAACGAACTAATGGACAATTTTTAAAGAAATAAAAAAAAAAAAAATGTTGCAGTCACAATGAGTTGAAGCACCTGTTGCCTGTAGCAGGTGTGCCCATTACCCCTAAACTCAATGGCGCAAATTCCCCCCCAAAATTTTTCACAACCCTCTTGTGCTTTTTATTTTTATTTTTACCTCTCTTTTTTATTTTATTTATTTTTTAAAATATTACTTTTAAATATTTGTTTGTTTTTTTTAAATATTATTATTTTTTGATATTTATTTATTTTTAAAAATATTTATTATTTTTTAAAAATATTATTTATTTATTCTTTTAAATATTATTCATTGATTTATTTATTTCTTATTATTTTCTAAAAGTACTAATTATGCGCAGAACAGAATCGCTTTTTTTCTCTTCCAGACATTCCAAGCCTACTCATACACAAAGTAAATAAATAAATAATAATAATAAAGAAATAAAAGAACTAATTTAAATTAAAAATTTTAATTAATGAATAATTTTTATTAAAAAAATCAGCAAATAATTTAAGTAAATTAGTAAATAAATAAATTAGTTTTAAAAAATCCCCCCCAAAAATTTTGATGGCGCAACTTGCGCCATAATCCCCCTCTGTGGGCAACCCTAGCCTGTAGATTAGTACAGTTAATAAAGAAACAAGCTCCCGAAGAGTTTTATACAGAGTTGTATCGCTCTTAGCGCCACTCGCAATCGTCCAAGCAAGCGTCTCTGTAAGAAACCTCACTGTTAAAGGTGCCGAGTTTAACCTTTTTGAATGTAACAATTTACGTCAGGGCCATTCCACCATCCCTTGCTGGACAATTGGACTCAAAATGGTCACCAACGTTTTGCTGTAGCTCTTTATATTTTAACTGAACAAGAGTAGAGATGATTGATGCAAAGATAACACAGGCCAACGATGAAAAAACTTTTTTAATGAAAATACCTTATTCTTATGTTGTTTAGGTTGCTGAATCCAAATATGATGCTTAAAAAGTTGTATCACCAACCATTTATTCACATTTTATAGTTACATTCATGAAATAAAGAAACATTTTTAGAATTTAACAGCTTTTTCATAGTTAAAATAACATGAAAAAATAGGTCTAATGAACAAAGATGATGTTGGCAGCACTGCTGAAACACATGCTACAACATGATGGGGGATTACTGTTGGTCACTTCACCGGGAAGTTCAGCAAGCTATTCATCGCAGGAAAAGCTACACAAGAAGCTTCAAGGAAAAAAGGGAAAGAAAATATAAAGCAATTCCAGTTGACAAGTGAACCTTGTATCATCACATAAAATTACTATTCCAAGTATTTTACTGTAAATACAAACCATTTTTACGATTCTACAGTGTTTCATTGATTTCCCTATATACTGTAAATGGGTATTAGACTATATAATAAAATACATTTTGCTTGGAAACTAAGGGTGATACATAAAAACTACAAGCAGATTTGGATTCAGCACATAAAAATCTATCAAGATCAGCTATTAAAATTAAAAAAGTTTTCAAAAAGGTTTTTTTTGTTGGCCTGTGTAATTTTATTATTTAAAATCGACGCCCCCGTAATACTATAAATCCTTATACTGTTAAATGTACAGGTTGTACAATGTGGGTGGTAACTTTCCGAAGTTTTCAATTTCCTTCTGCTATACCCTTCTGACATATTCAACTAAACTAAACTATGCATTTCAGATTAACATCGTTCCACGTTGTTTGATACGGCTCAAAACGCTTTTTACTATTCTTTCCCTTATTGTTATCTTACCTAACGCCCCTAGTTTGGTAAGATCAGAGAAGACCTGACGCATGCGCAAATAGGCGGAAGGTTTAACTTAAGAAGATCATACATTAAAAACTGATACTCCCGATGGCCTCCTCTAATCTAGCGCTTTAGTACCATACTGCAAATATAGTAAAAATTCCAATAATCTTCTATGACATTCCAGAATTTTTTTTAGGCAACCTTTGGTTTTGATACAATTACTGATCAAGACAGTCAAAAATTCCTCAAGTCGTGATATAAACCTTTTCTTGTGTAGGTACACCCTTAAAAAGTACTTTTTGTGGTTTCCTCAAACAATTAAAAGCCCTCAAAGAGACCGCTTGTTAAAAAATTCCTGGACAATAAAAAACCGCACGTTAATGCCCATTTTTTTTTTTTTTTTAAATTTTTCGGGCCGTGTAAGATAGTTGTTAGGTGTAGAGGGGGGGGGGGGGATAAAAAAAATTGTGCACCGCTGCTTGAACAGATGTAACAGGGATCAGTTGCCGAGACAATCGCCAAAGCGTTGCAAATTAATTTAACAACAAAGCTCTTGTAACCTGTTAAAAACAGAACCCAAGAAAACTTATCAGTGTGTGAAGAAGAAGAAGAAGAAAAAAAGTAAAACAAAAAGAAAAGGAATCATCCGGGAACGTCGAACAACAGGTTGCCCCCGCCCCCCACCATCAAAAGTTGCGAAACACACACCGAGCCGGTGGTATTTTCGAGCGTAGAGCCGAGATGTTTTCGACAGTGAGCCAAGATGGCGGCGTAATGCGCCAAATGTGGCAGCTCCGCCTCCTTGGCGCGCCCGAGGCGAGACAAGTCTGTTACTAGATTACGGTCTACCTGAGCGCCAACAAAAAGTGTTGTGGGGCCTCACAACACACAACAACCTGTGCAATATCGAACGCCGTTTGCAAGCTGTCGAATTCGCAAAAAAACGCAGTGCTCTGCACATTTCTGCATGCTTAATTGAAATAAATCAGCGAATCGCCAGCATGCAGCAAGGCTTGCTGCATTTGTAAAAATTGGGGAGAATTAAGGTCAGTTATTTAAATGCATTCAAGTGAACGGTGTGTGTGCATGGAATAATAGTGCGGGCTAAAGTTCAATCCCGATTCCCAGGTATGAGTGGATTTGTATTTAATTTCTGCGTTTTGTGAGTATTATTTTTTTTTCTCCCTTCAAATTGCATGATTATTATTAGAAAAAAATAGTTATAAAAAGCTAACAGGATTTAAAAATTCCATTGCATCTGTGCATGATTTAAATGAATTACGCAATAAGAAGCTGTTCACAAATGATGTCAGGTTTTGAGTTTTGATGTCAGGGAAGAGAAGGTCGGGAAATTGTGACAGTTTGTGACAAGGTGGGGGTGACAAGTGTGACATCACATACTTTTTAAAATTTAATATGCCAATGGAAAACAGCGTGTGACATGTCATAAAGGGGGGAGAGGTTACGTGAAATGTGTCACTTTGTGACAGTGTGGGGGGGGGAATATGTTTAAAAAAAAGTGACATTTATGGACAGCTCCTGATGTTCATTGAAAATTGCTGCCTCTCTTTCAAAATATGCTTCAAAATTTGGTCTCCAGTTTGAACTAAAGCTTCACCTTGATGTTTTGCCAAATCTCCCCCCACCCCCCAGAGATTAATTTCTAACCATGGGTGCCCGATTGGTGGGGGGGGGGGGAAGGCGCAGGTCTCGCCTCTCTGGAAACTAGTACTTTGTTTTCAGTACTTTTTTTTTTTTTGCAAAAATATAAAAGTTATTGAAAATGTCAACTTTCAAAAACTAATCTGCACGAAAATTGCTTTCCATGGAGGTAGTATTCTGTTTAACCATGGGTAAGAGCCCCCTCCCCCCCGCCAAATGTCACATGGGCACCAATTTTTCTAACAATAATAGGGTGGGATCTCTGTAATCTTTTGCAATTCTCCCCACTCCCCCGAGACTGATGGTGCACTCCCTTAAATGCTCCCCCCACACACATAAAATCCCTCTTTATAAGTTCTAAAGCTCAGTCTGCTTCATCCCCCCCTCCCCTAGGGGATAACCACGTGTCTTAAAACGGTGAAAAATGAATCTTGTTTTTACAGTATAATACAGCTAATTTTATGGTAATAAACTAAAAATTTCTAGTTTTGCAGTTTGTTACTATGAATTTTCCTTTTTTAAACTGGAACCTCTGCAGCCAGTTTTATAGTGTTGTTTTTACAGAACCCAGCTAAAATTGGTAATTAACAAAAATCGGGGCTTTACAGTAATAAACTAAAATTGCTAATTTTTCAGTTTATTACAGTGCATTTTAGTTTTGAGCTGGAACATCTGATGCTAGTATTATACTATCGAAACAGTTTTTTTTTTTTTTTTTGCAGTGTAAAACTTAAAAAACTTAAATGTGCCATGTCGCAATCGCTAGGTGCCACCACTTAGGGAGGGTCAGAAGGGGATGAAACAAAAAGAAAGAATAGGCTTAAAAATTGGTTAGATTTACAACGATATGTTTTTCCTTTTTTTCACCCCTTTGATAAATCTATGTACATAAATGACAACTTTTTGTACGTATGTCTGGGGTAATCTTCCAAACTACTGGACCGATTTTGACCATTTTTTCACCGTATATAGCTACAGTAACAGGGAGCAGGATAAGCTATAATTTATTTCTAAAAACATTAGTTTAAAAAAGTTATTATGGAAAATAGTAAATTTCATGTCATTTCCCCATTAAATGATTAAATTTTCAGTCCATTGTTGCAAAAATTTGTTGCCTCGCAACAACAATATTAATCGTGGTCATAATGTAAATTTTGAACCAAGGCTCCTCTGGAGTAAGTTTGAAATTTACTGCTTTCTTAGGATTTTTATATTCATCTATGCCAATGATCGATACCGGGTTAAATAAAAAGGGATTTGATTTTGGCAACAGTTAGAAAACAGTTGGAAAATCACAGGGATAAAATAAGTAACGCAGTTAAGTTTGATTTCGCGTTCTTCTTCACACCCAGTTAATCTACCGCATGATCACAAAAAATAGTTTTGAGAAATATGATTCTACTGTGTTAGTTGAAAGTCATATATTTATTTTCTTGGATTTGGCATGTTGCATTTAAACCCGTGCGACGCCGGGGACATCAGCTAGTGTATGAATAAATTAAAAGTTTCATTAAAATGTGAAGCAATCAAAGCAATAATAACGTAAATGCAACGTTGTTAAAAGCACAAATGCGCAAGAATACTGCAGACACGTGTTTCGGCGTTACTAGGGACGCCTTTTTCAATACAAAAAATTCTGAGCTTATGGATGCACTTGCACAGACATCCGACAAAAGCAACGGGAACTGAAGCGAACAGCTTCCCGTTGTAATTATGTTATAAAAACATAATAATAATTATATGCACAGAGGTATTTATCTATTTAATCAGAGCAATATTTTTAATTAAAACTGAGAAGACCAAAGCAGACTATATTTATCTAACAGCAAAAATATTTCGATTTAATTATTTTTCAATAAGACAAAGGCTTGGAACGCTGTTGTGTTAATATGTTTAAAAATTTTTTTAAAAAATGTTTAAAAATGAAAAGAATGAAAAAATGAAACATTCAAAATAACTAAGGCAGGGATTCAAGTGAAACAGGCTATCGCAAACTGCAATCGCTACTGGAAGTGAAGTACATTAGAACGTTTCTTGATAAAAACATCGTGACGTCAGCGTGACGTTTGCCTATGAAAAACGAGCTAGATAAAACGTCACAGCCTACTTGGCGAATAAGAGGAGATCGCCGACTGCTTGTGAGCTCTTATTGGCTCCGCTCGTAGTGACGTCAGTGCCAAGTTAAGTTGATGATAATGTAATTCATTTCCAGTAGCGATTGCAGTGCTGTTTCACTTGAATTCCTGCCTAAGAGCAATAATCGTGGTAACAAAACCAAAGTTAATTTCCGTTGAGGAAATAAATTCAATTCCACCATAATTTCTGATTTTGTTATCAAGCTGAACCAATTAGAATCTTTAGTCTAGCTCAAGGTAAACCTTGAATTCCGGGATTCTATAAATATTTATTACAGCTCTTTTAATGCTCGTAGAACTTCGAACTGACATCATTTTAGTAGAAAATTCCAAGCTTTCGAATGACATAAATTTGAAAATGTATATGAAATATTTCGCCTTTATTTTGTCAAATTTATGTGAAAAATGAGCTTAGAATAGAAGAATAACAAAATCGAATTTCGAAAAAAATACTTCAAGGTGCACACCCCCATACTACAAACTAATTTTGGGCCAAATTTTATGAAAATCGTCCTTACGGTTTTGTCCCTACGCGCATCACAGACTGACAGAAAGAAGGAATGAATTAAAGAAAGCCAGACAGACCCACCTTTAGCATAATTATTAATAGAGATTAGACTAAAGACTATTAACCCATTAATGCCTAGTTGCCTAGCGTCCCTTTTCAGGTACGGTCCAAAAAGGGGTCTGAATTTCCCCAAAATGAACATTTCAACCAAATAATAGTGTTCAATGAGTACCTTGATATTGTTTCAATTCGTTTTAACAGATTGCAGCACATAACCACTGTGAAGTATGTTCTGTAGCAGTTTTAATACGATCTTTATCAAAAATGACATCGTTCACAATCTCAAGGAAAAAAACCAAGTTTTCAAAGTGATTCCCAGCTTCCCAGTTTGTGTTAATTGCTGATTTTATTTCTTCTTATGAATTGTCTTTTTAAATACTATATCGTAGGCAGAAATTTTTTTTAGTAAAAAAAGTATGTACCCTCTGGGGTCCATCGTAACTTTTAAGGGACGATTTTTCTTTCCTTAATAAAAAAAATTATTTTTTACACAAGATTTTTTTTATTGTTTTTCCTGTCCATTAAACACTGTTTGTAACCAGTAAACAAAATATCTTTGGAAAAATATGTCAAGCATTAATGGGTTAAAGGATTGGCAGTATGGATTAAAACCAAGCACTCTGGGAGGGAGGGGATAAAACCTTAAATCCTCTCCGCTCAACTCTTGGTTCAAGTCAAAAAATGAAACATGGAATTTGTCTTGGTAAAAAATAATTTTAGAAAAAAATAGAACCGACTTTCAGTTGGAAATTGCTCTAAAAAGTAAAAAATATTTTTTTTCTTTGAACGCCATCGAAATTACTTTTAAACATAAGTTTTGAAGTCTGCGCAAAAACAATGTATAGAATCATACGCAACTACAATTCAACTGTATAAATTTTAATGGATTCAGGTTCTTTAAGAGCATTCGCATTACATTTCATTCATTACCACACATTCGTGTAATGGTACAAATATTCTGCTTTTAATTTTCAATGGTTTCTCGGGAAAATGTTGGCAAAATATGGTTAAATATCATTTGACCTATCGTTTTTGCGCCGACTTCAAAACTTATGTTTAAAAGTAGTTTCGATGGTGTTCAAAGAAAAAAATTTTTTTTTACTTTTTAGAGCAATTTCCAACTAAAGTCGGTTCTATTTTTTTCCAAAATTATTTTATTTTATTCTTTTTAGTGTAAGTGTACTTATGAAATAAGGTAATGTTTCCATTACGAAACTTCACCTAATTTTCTTAAGTAAATGCTCCATAAAATGAACTGTGAAAAAAAAAGGAAGAAACTATCAACGCATCTAAAATTTTAAACGATTGACACTAAAAAATAATCTTTGTTATTCTCTGGTATTTATTTGTGTACTAGCTTAATCAAAGCCATTTAAATATCAACTGCTATTTAAATAATTTATATTTCAAAGCAATTCTAGTTTCTCGTAGTTCATAAGATTTTAATACATACTACGCACGTTGCCCGCTAATGAGTTTCCTGTTTGATTTAGTTAAGCCTTTATTTAAAATTCTCATCATTTTTGTTAGTTTCATATCAACCACGTTTTGTAACAATGGATTTCATATTTACTCATTTAGGACAAATCGCTTTAAATTCGACTACTTACTAATGTTTCATACTTACTCCAGAGGAGCCTTGGTTCAAAATTTTCATCATGATTACTATTAATATTGCTGTATCAACAAATTTTTGCAACAATGGATTGAAAATTTAATCATTTAATGGGGAAATGACATGAAATTTACTGTTTTCCATAATAACTTTTTTTCTAGTGAACAAATATCGTCATATGAGTACATGGTACCTAAGTTACACCATCTCCTATCGATTAAAAAAAAAAAATCGTCAAAATCGGTTCAGTAGATCAGATGTTATGTGCGAACAAAAAAAAAAAAGTACACGCTTTGAATTGAGAACCTCCTCCTTTGTTGAAGTCGGTTAAAAATCAGTCGAACTAAAAAGCTTTGTTGGAGTCCGATAATAATTTGATACTTAGTAGATGGTACCAGGCGTGGCCAGGCGTGGATCCAAGGGTCAGTCATGGGAGGTCATAACCTCCTCTCCCCGAGTGACTAAACATAGCCTAAGGTGTCACTTCATTCTTCATTTTCGAGCAATTTTGGGGGAGAGGCCCAGAACCGCTTTTAGGGACCGCTCGACTTGTTGGCTCCTATTTCACTGCAAAAAAAGCTGTTGTTTTTACACAGTATAATACTGGCAGCAGAGGTTCCTGTTTAACCCATTTATGCCCAAGTTTTTTTTTAACAATTTTTTTTTCAATTTTTATCTGCTTAAAACTCTTACTTGGAATGGTTTACATACATTTTAGGCTTAAAATAGTTCGTAGCTGCCATATTTATTAAGTTATTTAACGTCTTGTTTAGGGGATATTTTGCAGATATGTGAGCAAAATACGACCTTACAGGACTTTACTCTTGCAAAGTAACATCACAAAAGGCATCTGTGATCAATTTTGAGCAAATCGTTTTAAAATAGTTTAATTTTATGAAAAATAAGTTCGCAAAAAAACTTACTTTCTGTGGCTACCCGTGCTGGATTGTTGCTTGGCTTATTTGTCTTAAAATAGCTGTCAATAAATAAACTCTAATGTCCAAATAGTGGCTCTAACTGGTTTTCTCAAGAAGGACTATTGAACGTGTGAAAAACAGCTTTAGTAAAACGATATACCAATTACAGGTTTTTGTATGCAGTAACTAACAAGCGTCCCGTTTTGGGCTACTGGGCATAAATGGGTTAAAGAAAACAGTCCACATATTGCTTTCACGGATACATGATTCATTTGAAACGAAAGACATTCTTTGACCAAAAATTTTATCTACTATCCAACTTCGAAACCCCGCTGAACGGTCCTATTTCAAAAAGGGGTGACAGCTTGATTAAGAAAATGCACTGTGGTAGCATTTCTGCTTAGTCCGATATTATTTTATTCATTTAGAACTGATAAGGAAGGAGAATAAATTGAAAAAAAAATATATATATACTAGCTGCCAGGGCAGCTAGATTAGCTTCCTGCGGCATGTTGATGCATAACGTCCCCCCTCTCTAACTTTTACCTCATTCAGAAGTTATATTATTTGATATAATTTAGTGTTCATTCGATTTCAAGACATACCACGCACTTGGCCCGGCGTTGCACGGGCACTTCGTGCCTTGAAAGTAGTGAGGAAAATTTCAAGAAACTACTCCCCGCCAAGGCGGCTCGCTAACAGGCGCTTCACGCCTTTACTTTTTTCTTATATAAAAAAATCATTCGAATTATTGAGATGCTTCGCGCCTTCAAGATGGTGAGGAAAGTTTCAGTAAGTTCAGCTCGCTCAAAGGAAAAAAGCAGACAACTCAGTTTTTAATACAAGTAGATGGCTTTTCAACAAATGAATGTTTAAAAGTATTACAAGTAGCTAGCGATAAAAATACTACGCAAGTGGACCGCTTTTGAGTTTCGTGTTTGATTTAGTTAAGCCTTAAAATTCTCATTATCATTGTTATTACTGTTTCATAGCTACCACGTTTTGCAACAAAGGATTTCATATTTAATCATTTATTCGGCTTAATCGCTTCAAATTTGACAACTTATTAATTGATATCTTCGCTAATTAAAATCGTATAATTATATAGATTGAAACTATTGAAGCCTGAAAAATTACCTATCTATCGGTACCTGGTTCGACTTTCAGTTCATTGGCGTTCAGGAGAAAGAAGCGTGACATAGATAGAAAGAAAGAAAGATAGAAACATACTCAGTTTTTAATATAAGTAGATCAATGCAAACCAACACGTCAAACTAAAAGCGAAACAAAGCAAAATCTCCTTTCATTCCTTATCTCTCTTATCACCATCGCCTCTATTTTGACGAAATCGGTAAAGACTTGTGGCATGCGCAAAAGCGGCGGAGGTCGCCGGAAAAATATCAAACTGTACCCATTATATATTGTTTTCCATACTTGCAGATACCGTAAAGTCGGGTTACATGGACCCTAAGGGGTTACTTGAGCCCATTACAGTAAAATGATAAAATCTAGGTTTGGTACTTATTAATTGAAGACTTGCACGTAGTTCCCCATTTCTCCTCTAGGTAGATGCACTCTGCAGTCTCTAATGCTAGTACCAAACCCAGATTTTATCATTTTACTGTGGGCTCAAGTAACCTCCTTGTGGGTCCAAGTAACCCGACTTTACGGTAGTTTTAAGTTGCGTGTACAAATGAAGGCCCAGGGGAAAAAAGATGAAAGTCACTTTTTCTTCAATTTTGAGATGTTAGCGCTATTTAGGGGTTATGAAGGACTACTATCATCTGGTAAAACAACAAGGGGGGAAAAAGATGAGAAGCTACCGAAATGTGCATAAAAACTCGAAAAACTACATAAGGAGCTGCGAGAAATCAAACTTTGTTCTTCGTTTTTCTCGAAATCGCTTTTTGGTCACTTTCATATTTTTTTCCCCCTAGCACTTCAAATATTATATTTTTATCTCACTATATGGACATGACTAGGTGATAATATACTTAGGGCCGTAACAAGACTTAAATTTCGGGAGGGTTTTACCAAACCTATTTCTTATGAAATATACAAAGTCAATAACATTTAATTTCATGTTCTATATTCTGTTGATTTTTGTTACAATGGATGTTAAAAGAGTATTAACATGGAAAATGTAAAAGGAATGACTCATCTTTTCAAGGAAGAAAACAAAAAATCTGCATAAACGAGTTTACTCATATATACGCATTCGAAGGAGGACTTTTGAAATTTCTATCTTAACTGGGGGGGGGGGGGGGGGGCACTTGTAAGATGCGTTAAATATAGAGTTTGGTGCTTACAAATTTGAAGAATTTTGGTGTGTTTTTTTTGGTGGCATTAAAAAATCAAAGGAAAAGGTGTATTGTTAAGAAATTACGTTTGCAAAAACTACAATAAAAATAAATACTTTAGAAAAGCACTTAATTTGTACAATTATTCAACAATGATAATTTCGTTTTTCAAATGCAGTTTCAAAAAATAAATAAATAAGGGTCATTCCATAGTGACTAACGTAACATTCAGAGCTGATTTTGTAACTGTTTTTACTTGTAACTTAAAGGATAAAAAATATTTTTTAGTTATGCTGGTGTATTTACAATGTACATGGTATCTATGTATCATTTCTGCTAAGAATTTAAAACAAAATTACTGACAGTAGATATTTTTTCAACCAAAATAGCAGCGTGACTAACGTAACATTTTTGCAACCCTGAAAATGAATGCTCATGTTGTGAGGCAAAAATTTCTCAAAGTTAAGCAAGTGTTAAAAATTGAATGATATATTTGAAAAATGTGTAAAGTTGGCTTTTAAAAACATAAAACACATTTATTAAATCTTAATTTTTTTAGTCTTAAGTGTCACTTTTACTCAAGATGGAGTGTGACTAACGTAACCATCGAATAACAAGCAGTAAACACACTACAAACTATTTATTATGGCTAATCTCAGTGATAATTACAATACTTTTTCATTTTTTTTAACTTCTTATGTTGTATGATTTTTATTTATTTATTTATTTATTTATTTTTTGATACTTTTTTCATTTCGGTATTTTTTTTTCTTCGGCTGAGGTTGACATTTCTATGGAATGACCCATAAATAAATGAAGAAAATTAAAATAAAATAGAAATAATATTTTTTTCAGTGAGAAACTATGAAAATCTTTTGTAACAGCTTTGAAAGTTTTCGGAGGGGGTTTGAACCCTAAAAACCCGCCCCTTAAATACGGCCATGAATATACTCCACCTCAATTGCACTAAATCCGCCCTTGGGAAAGGCGAAGTGGGTAGACCGATCGACATACTGCCCCCCATCTCCAAAAGTTTTGTGGGAAAATTTTAAATATTTATGGCTTGTTTTGAATTTATGACTTCTTTTTGACAGAAAAGTCGTGAAGTTGATAGTTATGCTAGTTTATTCGTACGTTAGACTAACGTAACTGCTAACCAAACTATTCTCATAAATGAAGTATTTTTTAAAAATGTGAAGGCTATAGAAGTTGCTTTCTTCCATACTAACCTGATTCCGATTGATAGATACAAATAAACTGTTTTATTTTTAGTTTTTATTATGTCAGTCATCTCGTATTTCATATTACCCTTTTCAGAAAACTATGATAAAGATTTTAAAGTGATCATGAGTTGATTTTAAACATTACTTATTTCTATATCACTTTTTTTCTTTTCTTTCACAATTTCGATTTCAGACATAGTTACTAATTGTTTTTTGAGGAACGATTTATTTTCTCTAGTTTCCTAATTTTCCGGAAATAATTTTATATGTTCCCTTGAGCCAATTTGTATATTGATGCTTATAATGTTACCTTATATTGACTAGACATGAAAATTAAAAAAAAAAAAAAGGAAGAGGCTCGTTTGGTGAGCAGGATAATATAAGAGCACTTTTAAAGCTTTTTTTTTTTTTTTTAATAATTGGTCTCCATTTAGTCCGCGAATTTTATTCTCAATGAAAATTATAAGGCTATCGAAAGGAGAAAAATACCGACGCATGGAATAGGTTACAACATTGTACATTAGTGTTTTCAGAAAATTACACTCATTTGCTGTGAACAAATTTATCATAGTTTGTCGCTGAAGGAAAACTTTAAAGAAAATATTTAAAATGTACTTTTTCCGCCGATTATAAACAATCGGCAAAGGGGCCGATTATGGCCCATTTATCGGTAGTATCGATTAATCGGTGCATCCCTACACTGCAAAAAAAAACTGTTTTTACAATATAAATACTGGCTGCAGAGGTTCCAGTTTAAAACAGTAAAAGCACAGTAATAAGCTGTAAAAGTAGACATTTTGCAGTTTATTACTGTAAAATTAGCAATTTTGCAGTTTATTGCTGTAAAATTAGCAATTTTACAATAAAATTAGTTGTTTTATACTATAAAAAAAACAGTATAATACTGGCAGCAGAGGTTCCAGTTTAACCCATTAACGCCTAGCGTCCCTTTTTAGAGACGATCCAAAAAAAAAAGGGTCTGAATTTCCCCAAAATGAACATTTCTACCAAATAATGGTGTTCAATGAATACCTTAGTATTGCTTCAATTCGGTG
>JAXGGA010016666.1:0-26174 GCA_038373865.1 Uloborus plumipes | reverse complement strand
TATTACTTTTTAATGCAGTATTGTTCTGGTGGAGAATTGTTTGATTATATTATTGAGAAAGATCGGCTATCAGAAAAAGAAGCAAGACATTTTTTTCGCCAGATCATATCAGCTGTCGCTTTCATGCATAAAAAGGGATACGCTCATCGAGATTTAAAACCAGTAAGTATTTTTTTAGTAAATGTAAAAATTTCTTTTAAAGTGGTTTTTACTTCCTATATATTGTTAAAATGCTGAATGTTTATGAAGAGCTCAGAGTTAAAAAATGTGTTGTTTAAATACATATGAGAGTCGACCTTGCTTATAAAGATTAAAGAACAACATTATTGCTCATCATAACCACTGTTCATAAAAAAGTGTATAAACTCATACGCTCTTGCTTTGTTAGTTTTTTACTTCTGTACAGTTTGTACTTTGTGAAATTTCGGATTTTTGCCCAATTCAAAAGCTATCGATTTCGTTGAGGGTGGTTCAGCTTGAAATTCTTCAGATTTGTCGTTATTGTCATCACTTTCATTTTCCCCCCTATCTGCTGTAGCCTAAATTTGAGCTGCAGTATTCCTGAAAGTAAGTGTTTGGGAAATAGCATTTGCATCAACAATTTTATAATTTTAAAATTCTCCTCTGCTCTATAAATTCAAGAAAAAAGAAAAATGCCTTCATTGCTTGTTCTCATCATTTATGACTTATCACTAAGTTTTGATCGACTTCAGAATTGTAAAAAAAATTTTCCAAGAAATGATAACCTGAGATGGAAGTCAGAACTTTTTTGAGTCACAAAGTATTGTTCTCTTTGAGCACTGTTTCCTCGCTAAATGCGAGTTATGCTTCCACAGACATTAGCATTGTATCGATCTGCATTTCTGATTACCTCATTAAATCCGGGTTCTTGTTAAATCAAGCTTTTTATGAGCTCACTAGACTGCATAAGTGAAATACATAAGCTTTCTTAAAACATTTAACAGTCTTGAATTTTGAATTAAATTTAATTATTTGTATTCAATGTTTTTTATTCTTTTCTCTAGTATTTGAACTGAAAATACTTCAGTTTGCATGGATTAAAATTTATGCTCTTTCTTGAAAGTGCAAAACTGAAAATTTGAATAATTGGTTGTGTTTTTTCAGATTTTTGCTTATAACTCAAGCAGAAAGTCTTATAATTTGGGTAACTAAATTTGTGTGTTGCACTCTTATTTCCACTAATATCTTTCCTTATTCTTATCTGCTCACTAGGACTAATTAATAATGTGGGTTAGTATTCTTCTAACAAATTGAAACAATTTTTATTCTGATTTTCGTGACTTTTTCTACTGACTCGCATTTTTCCTCCCGAATAACTTATGATTTAATTACTATACTTACTTGTAAAAGTTTAGGTGAAAAACACATCCTATTATTTTTGAGCTTTGATTTCCATTTTAGTTAAAATATGTAAATCCATTTAATTTTCAAAGATTGACTAAGAAAATGCCTTTTTTCTTGGACAGGAAAATCTTTTGTTAGATAGTGATCAGCAGTTAAAACTAATAGATTTTGGACTTTGTGCTAAACCACAAGTAAGTAGAAAATACATATTTATGCCTGTGTAATTTTTATCTTTAAAAATGCATTCTTTACATGTAATATTTGTAAAATGTTCTTAAAAATTTGTTAGTTCATTGGTTTAAAAAAAAAAAAAAAAAAAACGTATGTAGTGAATTTGACAGTTTGTTGAAGTTTCCTCATGATTTTGCCATGATCAAAATTTAGTTCCTAAAATCTTTTATTACTAAAAGTATATGTTAAATTAGATTGTTATTATCAATATTTCAAATTAGTTCAATAGTTTGAAAGTTTATTTTTAAATGTAGACTATGATAGCAGGCAATTTAAGAATTTAAGTTATAAAAGCTTCTACAGTTGTGTCAAACTTTCACATTGAGACATTATTTTATTTTTCTTTAGAGTGGAATGCAGCAGCCTCTTGACACATGCTGTGGTAGTCCAGCTTATGCTGCGCCGGAATTAATTACCGGACAATTTTATAATGGGAATAAGGTAAAGCTTTTTTTTATTGATATTATTTTGTTAAATTTATTGTTCATATTTTTTTTGAGTTAATTATTACTAATATCAATGTTTTAATTGTTTAAATAATTTTTACTCACACTTATACATTTCCTCTTTTGTTTGTTGCAATTGGCAACATGCCTAGATTTTCAGAAGCTTCAACAAACATTACATAAAAAATAATTTATCTTCACTAATGCTTTGTTGATAAAGATATATCATTTAATTATAGGTTGGTAACATTTTTGCCCCATATTTTTTTAACCCATACTCTTAAATCTTCTGTTTTAAAAAGATAATACTGAATGCTTATGTATCTGTTTTAGTGTGTTAACATTCGAACAGAATTGAAAAGGTTATTTTAAATAATGTTTAAAACAAACCATTTTTCACTTGGAATCATTTCAAATTTATTTTATCTACATTTCTGTTCACATTTTATGTATTCTGCTCACCTGTGTGTTGCAAATCCATAGTCTCATGCCGACCCCAACGAAATGCTTTAACCCATCATGCTTTTACGGTAATGCATTTTCACTACACGCTTCCAGTAAACCTATAAACCTCCAAACCATTCTGTTGCATTTTTCCACTGGGAAACCTTGATTTTTAAGCCAGGATAGCCAATTGCATTTTGAAAACATGCTTTAGAGCAATGGAGATGAAACTCCTCATTTTAACGAGACACAACTACCCTTATAGGCAGATCGACTGTTTGTTGCACTCTGCACATCGACAAGAGCACCACCTCACTGATTTCATATCCTATTTGCACATGCCTGCCCTTCTGCGAGTTTCAAAGTTAAGTGGCCACTGTTTAATTTACAACCCTCGTAAAAGTGCAACATCATCACCATCATGTTTGGAATACCAACCCTTTGTGCGCCCGGCCCTCTTCAAAAGCTGCTGCCAGGATTCTCTCTCCCCAGTGATGGGTCTCCCATTACTATAAATGACTATAATGATAGGATATTACTACTTACTGACAATTGAAACAAACAACTAGAGATGAATGTTTAATGTGTTTGATTCTTTTTTTTTTATGGGGCATTTGTATTTCAGGTTGATATTTGGAGCATGGGAGTTCTATTATATGCATTACTTTGTGGATTTTTGCCATTTGATGATGAAAATGTTGCAAAGCTGTATAGAAAAATACAGGTATAGTTTTTTCTCCTTGTAACTGTTGTACAGTCGACTCTCGATATAACGACCGTCTCTGTCCTACAGAAAACGGTCTTTATAACGAGTGGTCGCTATAAGAGGTAGAACATAGAGTATATTGGGATACAGTTGGGGGTTTTCTCACCGGTCGTTATATTAGGATGGTCCTTATAACGTGTGGTCATTATAACGAGCGACGCCTGTATTATGTTGACTTGGGCCAGCTCCTCCTTGGATTTGACCATAAAGAATCAAATATTTCTTAACTGATTCAAATTGGTTTCTTTTAAAGTACTTTTAACATTAATTATTTTTTTAAATTAAACATCTAACAAGTGTCAAAAAATTATGTAATAAAACATAAATATCCAAAGAAAGCAGCTTAGAAAAATCAAATGTTTAAATCCTTTTATTTAATTCTTTTAATTTTTAATATAAATAATTAAAAGGCAGATTAAGTAAATTTGTGCGAAAATGAGCACCTGATCACTTGGAGTTTGATTTATTACTTTATTTACGTATTTTATCAAATTTACATATTTGAGTGCTTACATTTTTCTCCATTTAATTTTATCCATGTTTTGCATGTGTTCGCGATACTTGATTTTATGGATAACTTACAAGTTCCAAGGGAGAAAATTAGCATAGAAACAATACTTTTCATATTTATATAAGCTAAAACACAGGAAAATCTTTTCTATAAATTTCGTGTGAAGGTCAAAGTAGTGTTTTGTTAAAATCTACCAGAACTTGGGAATAAAAAGTCTGAAGGAAGAATATAATTCCACTATCTAATAAATATTTATTTTATTGGTTTAGAAAGGCAGATATTTTTGTCCTAATTGGCTATCAAGTGAAAGCAAAGGCATTTTATATGAATTGTTGCAAGTTGATCCACGACGAAGGATATCAATTGAAACTTTGAAAATTCATCCATGGGTTACAAAGGGATATGAAGCTCCAGTTGACTGGTATTCTGCAAGAAATGTAAGTTATTTTTTAATTTTTACGTTTTAACTTTGTTTTAATGATATAGTGGTTCAGTAAATGTGAGAAATTTTGTGTTGATAAGTTTTTACTTTTATGTAATTGAAAAATTAAATTTGCATGAAAAAACCTTATGTTATAAAAATGTCAAATCATCCAAATTGTACTTTGATTGCTCAAAAATTGCAGGAAAGAAAATTGCTGAAATTGTATAATTGGGGAATTTACATACCATGCTTGTCAACCTTTTTTTTTTCTCCAAAAATGCAGAAGTTAGTAGGAAAACACAAGATTTTTTGTCACATTTTGTAGCAATAAATTTAATTAATTGCTTTAATAATACAACTTAAAGCAGAAAGTGCCAGTGTTTATTGTTCATACCATTTTTTGATTATATAAAACAATTTGAAAACTAATAAGTTTTGCTTAATTGTGGTGTGTAATCTTTTTCTTGTTCACGTAAAATCAGCATTTCTGTTCTGTTGATTGTAATAAATCTTTCATAAATAAGTCCACTAACAATTTTTTGTGTTATTTCTGCAATGACACAGTTTTGGCTTTTCTTGTATTTCAGAGAAATGATTTTGACAAATGTATAATAGACTAGAGTTGAATTGGCAATGTAATGTATTTATCGCTTTTGGAAGCTAACAATTTCTGAATTGGCAGCATTCTATAACTCTGTGGCAACCTTAGCATGAACCCCACACTTAGGTAAAGTTATATGAAAACAATGATGTAGTCTTGAAAAAAAAAATATGAGGGGGCACTAACAAATATGCATATAAATTAATGAAATATAAAAGTGGTGTTATGCCTCTGTTTTAAAAGAAGTGTAATGATGCTAGTGTAAAAGTTAAAAAATGGAAGCATGCCATACCCCATTAAAGGACAGTGCTTGGAAAATACTTAATATTAATTGGCAATACTGAACTACATTACTTTAAAGTTACTTAAAAAAAAGTCATGAAACAAGATTCAAGGATCCATTTGAATGTGAAATAATAGGCAAAACAAATTAAGACATTGATAACAAAGCTCTTGCCATTATTCCTTTCTGTATAGTTTGGCAATCTTGTTTTTAATATGTGTTACAATCTTTTGTCATAGACTACAGAACTGGATCAGGATTGTCTTGCTGAATTAGCAGTGTATCACAGAAGGTCTATGAGATCTCTTGAATTTTCCATTCAACGGGTGTGTAGATTTGACTACTTTCTCTTTTTTAATATATTTAGTACTACAGTATAACTTTTGTACATATTTCTACATAGACATTTCTGTAGTATTATATTATTTTTAATATATTTCTGATTTTATATATTTCTGATTTTATTCCTACAGAATAATTTTGATCATTTGCATGCCTCATATCTGTTGCTGGAGTCGAAAAAGGAATCTGGAAAGTCATTTTCACTTTTGCAGCAAAGTAATATTCTGAGAGAACAAAATGTAAGTCTATGACTAAGCTAAATAACAATTGTTATGATGTTTTTTTTAAAAAATAATTTAAAATCATATTACTGTCGGCCCCGCTTAATCGGGTAACAGATAAACGAATTCCTCACTTATACAAATAAAGTGTTCTAGAAAGGAGTATTTTCCATGCCATAGCATGGATGCAAGACCTTCCGTCTCAAGACGGATTTCCGTCTTGACGAAATTGGCGAGACGGAGCTCGGGACGGAAAGGAAATTTAATGACTTCTTTAGTTTTAATTTATAAGAAATTTGTTTTCTCAATGTTTTAAAAAAATCAAATTCATATGTAGCAATCATTATCCCAATCCATCCATGCATTTTAGCATCAATGCTTTTAAATATATTTGATTTATATCTTCCCTTGCCGAATCTCGCGAACTCTGAACTTTCCACAGTTTTCGTTTTGTTATGCAACGTGCTGCCGTGAACCAGTTTTGGAGGCGTGGCTTTCAGCATCAAGCAGGGCAGTGAAACTTCTTTTAAGTAGCTATGTTGTTACTGCCGTACTATAACTGAATCTGATTGATGTAGACCTGGAGTTGCTCACTATTTTCTGTTTTTAATTTAGCATCTTCTGTCTCAATTTGAAAATTTAATCTTTTATCGCAATATTCGATCATCTTTTCTCGTAGCGTTATTCATTTGTGATCCCCCCCCCCCCGCAACTTAACATGCATATAAATGAAAACCATGTGTTTACTGAAATGTCTGAAGTGGAATGCGCGGTGACTAAGTGACATCATCTGCAGGAGCTCCGTGTGTTAGCTGACGGGAAGATGAAATGTCTACGTAACAGGAGCAGAGCACATGACTTTGAAGAAGCAACAAAAATCGGATTTTGGGTTAAATCTACCGCCGATTTGAAATAACGATGGGCAACTGCTCCTGCATTTTGTTAACATGTTACTGTTAAAAATTGACCAAAGCAAAGGGCTGGGAGAAGGAAAGTAACCAAAAAATAGTATGTTTGAAAAAACGCTGCTCTTTCCATAGAAAGCCCGTAAATATTCGCTTCCTAAGTTTTAAAGAGTTTTGAAAAATGTGTGCTGGAAAGGTGGGGGAGGGGCAAAGCTCTAAAAAAATTCGGCGCACTGTGATGATTCGGGACTTCTCCTCTGCAAGTTTAAAAATATTTATATCACCGTTAGTAATACGGGGGGGGGGGGGGGGGGGGGGGGCTCTTACAAAATAATTCCAAAAGAGAAGTTTTGGAAACAATAAATTAGGCAGTCGGTGTGGGAAAGAGTTTCGGAAATATCTTCAAAATTGAAGCGGGCGTGACATTTCGAATTCCCCCCTGGGCGGGAAGGGGGTTAAAAAATCGATAATCAATGTGAATTTTTCCAAAAAAATCATCATCTGAATGGGAAAATCTTCAGTTCCTCTTGTGTTTCTTCTAAAAATTAATAAATATTCGAAAGAGTACCAAGTTAAAAATATTTCTTCTTCATGAATGCGGTTTCCGGAGAGTACAATCGATCCTGACATCATTAAAAATCGTCTAAATTTGCGGAAGATGCACACAAACTCCTTTGAAAACTACCTGGAAATACCATATTTTTCGCCGTATAAGACGCACTTTTTCTCCCCAAAATCGGGGGGGGGGGGGAGTGCCTGCGTCTTATACGCAGGCACTTTTTATTCCTTTTTTTCTAGATTTGCCTCCTTTAAAATTGGGTGCGTCTTATATGCCGGTGCGTCAAAAAGGCGAAAAACACGGTAACATTTTTCTAAATTCTTGGGACCCCTTGAATTCAAGTTTTCCTTGGAATTATGGCGAATTGAAACTGACGCATCTTCAATCAAGTTTGCAATTGGCTAGAAAAAGAAATCATTACGTTTTGATTACTGAACATAAATAATAATTGGCGCCCAATATAGTCAGTCTCACTACGGCGCCGCATAAATCAATGTCGCACCGCCTCATGAGCTGATACATCATAGCGATGGACACTATGGAGCATGACTGTACAAACGAAAAAAGAGCGCCATTAGCATATTTTTTTGGACAGAACAAAACTAAAAATAAAAAAGAAATTAGTCGGTGAGGTTTTGAAAAATGGTATTGCTGTTTTCATTTATTTTTATGTTTTGCAACGTGCGATCTCGTTCAAAGGATTAATTCCTTTTGCGATTACGGTTTTTGCTGATTGTTGTTTTTATTCTGAATCAATATGAGTGAAAAATTCAGCTATTGAATTACGTGTTGTCTTGTTACTTTCGTTTTTTTTAACGCATCCGTGTTCAGGTTTGCGGTAATTACTTACATTTTTTATACTTGGATTTTCTTCTGGACCCTTCGGGTTTTTTTTTTTTTTTTTTGATGAAATATGTAAACCAGATTTCAACTTTTGGAGCTTCAATTCCAAAATAATTCCGAGAATCCTCAACCCTCCTCTTTCTAATATTTTTTTGCGATAGTCTGAATTGCGCTTTCGGAATCGACAGTCTCAAAAGAAGCCTCTGAACCCCATTCCTTCCCTTTACATTACCAAAATGGCCGACAATCGCGTACCGACACTCGCGTATAGGTCGATCTCACATGTAAGTCGACCCCCCTACTTTTTGAAGTAAAATCGGGAAAAATCGAAAACCCGCGAAAAAGTCGAGACTGCACTTTTTGAAACGATCGGGAACGTTTTGTCGCGATTTTTGAATATAAACATTTTGAAAAGAAGGAAAATGAAATGCACTGAACATTCTTGTGTTAAAAACAGCACGATTGTTATTCTTTTTCACAGAAAGAGTTCATTTTTGCGATCGCGATTTTTGTAAATCGGGACCGATCCGGGGACGTTTCATCGCGATTAAAAAAAAAAAAAAATTCTTTGAAGAAGGAAAATGAAATGCAGTGAGCATTCTTGTGTTGAAAATAGCACGATTGTTACTCTTTTTCACAAAAAGGGTTCATTTTTGAGATCTCGATTTTTGTAAAGGATTCGATTTTACGATCGCGGTTTTTGTAAGGGTTCGATTTTGCGGTTACAATTTTTACTATCTGTTGCTTTTATTTTGCATTATTACCAATCAAATTTTGCGATTTAGCCGTATCATATTCTGTTTTAAAAATATAAACACCATCAATCTCAAAATTCGCGAATACGGCAATTCCCGCAATTTTCGCGCCGTCAGTCTGTTTATTGTAATTATTTATTCTTTATTTCACAATCAAACCATGCAAAAATACAGAAGAATGTATGAGTATTTACCCTTCTTTAGCGTCTGTTTAAAACAGTAAGACTGAATTGGAAAAATCTTATCGTTTTTGAGTGTTTTTTCCAAAAGTTATTCGGGAAAAATTTTCTGAAATTCTGCCCCGCGTATAAATCGACCCCCTAACTTTATACTTCATTTTTTGGACTAAATTTCTCGACTTATACGCGAGTACATACGGTATTTAGGATTTTTTTTTTTTTTTCAAAAACTCCGCGGACCCCCCTCCCGTTTGTATTATTGACATTCATTCAATTTTACGTTTTCGGAGCCACGATGCGATGTAGAAAACCCGCGAAGGACACCCCCCTTTTCTGCACACATAACACAATGCTTTAAATGCTTCACCTAAAAGAAGGCTCACACTGTTACAAAAAATAAATTAAAAAAAATCACAAAAAGCACAAATATTCAAAAATTGCAAAAAAAAAAAAAAAAAAAAAATCCAAGTAGCATGGGGGAGGGGGGGGAGCTCAAAATATTTTCCGTCTTGAACACATCACTAAACTTGCACCCATGTGCCATAGACGCAATGTTAAAGATCCCTGCTTAATCAAATAATATTTCTTGGAACCAACAGTATTCTTTTTAAGAGGGGCCGATAATACTAACTATATTATTATAATATTACTAACTACCGTATTACCTTGCATTAGCCGGTATGCCAGAAAAGCGAGGTTGACCACCATACCAGGAAAGTTGAATTTTTCCGGCATGCTAATAATTTGAGGTTCATTTTGCCCCCCCCCTTTTTTTCTAGATTTGCCTCCTTTAAAATTGGGTGCGTCTTATATGCCGGTGCGTCAAAAAGGCGAAAAACACGGTAACATTTTTCTAAATTCTTGGGACCCCTTGAATTCAAGTTTTCCTTGGAATTATGGCGAATTGAAACTGACGCATCTTCAATCAAGTTTGCAATTGGCTAGAAAAAGAAATCATTACGTTTTGATTACTGAACATAAATAATAATTGGCGCCCAATATAGTCAGTCTCACTACGGCGCCGCATAAATCAATGTCGCACCGCCTCATGAGCTGATACATCATAGCGATGGACACTATGGAGCATGACTGTACAAACGAAAAAAGAGCGCCATTAGCATATTTTTTTGGACAGAACAAAACTAAAAATAAAAAAGAAATTAGTCGGTGAGGTTTTGAAAAATGGTATTGCTGTTTTCATTTATTTTTATGTTTTGCAACGTGCGATCTCGTTCAAAGGATTAATTCCTTTTGCGATTACGGTTTTTGCTGATTGTTGTTTTTATTCTGAATCAATATGAGTGAAAAATTCAGCTATTGAATTACGTGTTGTCTTGTTACTTTCGTTTTTTTTAACGCATCCGTGTTCAGGTTTGCGGTAATTACTTACATTTTTTATACTTGGATTTTCTTCTGGACCCTTCGGGTTTTTTTTTTTTTTTTTGATGAAATATGTAAACCAGATTTCAACTTTTGGAGCTTCAATTCCAAAATAATTCCGAGAATCCTCAACCCTCCTCTTTCTAATATTTTTTTGCGATAGTCTGAATTGCGCTTTCGGAATCGACAGTCTCAAAAGAAGCCTCTGAACCCCATTCCTTCCCTTTACATTACCAAAATGGCCGACAATCGCGTACCGACACTCGCGTATAGGTCGATCTCACATGTAAGTCGACCCCCCTACTTTTTGAAGTAAAATCGGGAAAAATCGAAAACCCGCGAAAAAGTCGAGACTGCACTTTTTGAAACGATCGGGAACGTTTTGTCGCGATTTTTGAATATAAACATTTTGAAAAGAAGGAAAATGAAATGCACTGAACATTCTTGTGTTAAAAACAGCACGATTGTTATTCTTTTTCACAGAAAGAGTTCATTTTTGCGATCGCGATTTTTGTAAATCGGGACCGATCCGGGGACGTTTCATCGCGATTAAAAAAAAAAAAAAAATTCTTTGAAGAAGGAAAATGAAATGCAGTGAGCATTCTTGTGTTGAAAATAGCACGATTGTTACTCTTTTTCACAAAAAGGGTTCATTTTTGAGATCTCGATTTTTGTAAAGGATTCGATTTTACGATCGCGGTTTTTGTAAGGGTTCGATTTTGCGGTTACAATTTTTACTATCTGTTGCTTTTATTTTGCATTATTACCAATCAAATTTTGCGATTTAGCCGTATCATATTCTGTTTTAAAAATATAAACACCATCAATCTCAAAATTCGCGAATACGGCAATTCCCGCAATTTTCGCGCCGTCAGTCTGTTTATTGTAATTATTTATTCTTTATTTCACAATCAAACCATGCAAAAATACAGAAGAATGTATGAGTATTTACCCTTCTTTAGCGTCTGTTTAAAACAGTAAGACTGAATTGGAAAAATCTTATCGTTTTTGAGTGTTTTTTCCAAAAGTTATTCGGGAAAAATTTTCTGAAATTCTGCCCCGCGTATAAATCGACCCCCTAACTTTATACTTCATTTTTTGGACTAAATTTCTCGACTTATACGCGAGTACATACGGTATTTAGGATTTTTTTTTTTTTTTCAAAAACTCCGCGGACCCCCCTCCCGTTTGTATTATTGACATTCATTCAATTTTACGTTTTCGGAGCCACGATGCGATGTAGAAAACCCGCGAAGGACACCCCCCTTTTCTGCACACATAACACAATGCTTTAAATGCTTCACCTAAAAGAAGGCTCACACTGTTACAAAAAATAAATTAAAAAAAATCACAAAAAGCACAAATATTCAAAAATTGCAAAAAAAAAAAAAAAAAAAAATCCAAGTAGCATGGGGGAGGGGGGGGAGCTCAAAATATTTTCCGTCTTGAACACATCACTAAACTTGCACCCATGTGCCATAGACGCAATGTTAAAGATCCCTGCTTAATCAAATAATATTTCTTGGAACCAACAGTATTCTTTTTAAGAGGGGCCGATAATACTAACTATATTATTATAATATTACTAACTACCGTATTACCTTGCATTAGCCGGTATGCCAGAAAAGCGAGGTTGACCACCATACCAGGAAAGTTGAATTTTTCCGGCATGCTAATAATTTGAGGTTCATTTTGCCCCCCCCCCCCCCCCCCCCCAGTTTCAATCACAAAGCAAACCACAGCAAAAAAAAAAAAAATTAACTAAATCCCCTTAGTAACTTCATTTTCAAAAACAAACCAATAAATTTCAAGTCACTGAGATGAGAAGAATAGTGATGGTTTGGCGGGGTGTTATCTTGCTATAGTTTACTATTTTAACAAAGTTAACCTTTAGGAACCGGGCGGTACACATGTTGTACCATAAGTCTTTTTCCTTTAGAGGACGGGGTTGAAATTTTACTTGAACCCTTTGGAGCCGGGGATTTTTCCAAGGTTTCATACGTCTGGTACGACAGTTTATAACTTCTCTTTTCAATGGAAAAGAAATCTGTGGTTCAACTGTCGTACTACCTGGGTCGAAAGAAAAATTTCCAAAAAACAGCCCGGATCCAAAAGGTTAAATGATTTACTAATAATAATAATATGATCTATACTGCTATACTTGGCACACAAGTGGTATCTACAGTTGAGCTCAAAATGAGAAATTGTGTTTCATTTATATGCCGATTTTTCAGAACCGTTTCCCGTTTGCAAACAACCATAAAACAACTTATTTAGGTAATATACGTCACAAAGAATTACCTGGTGTGTGACAATAATTAAATTTACATAAAAAGTGCTAAGACTTATGTGCTTATTGCTTAGCATCAAATATTGAAATAATATATTTTAAGTTGAATATGTATTTGGGGTAGTATTTAATTTTTTTTTCTCAAACCTCCATATTTCTTGAATGCCGTTAAGGACCAGTCAAGAGTAATTGAAACTCTGGTGACCCTCAAATTTTATAGAACATCAGCTACTGCAGGGTAATACGGTATAATGATATACACTGCATTTTTCGAAAAGTTTGCATTTTAAATTGTTTTTAATCTAAAAAAATTTCTTCTCCCTTTGTTTTGGTAGTAAATGAAGAAAACAGATTATTTATTTATCTTTTCTGTTTAACGTAAAGAGCTATGAGTCATTTTTTAGTTTTATACATTATAATCCACATTGTATTTGATTTCCCTGAGTGAAATAGATTTTCATGAAAAAATTCGTATAGATCAGTTGTCAAATTATTCAAAGTAAAGCGTAAAAATCTTTGGGAGCTGATTTAAAAATAATTGCTATTGATTAAAACTTAACATGCACCTCATCATGTTACTCTTTCAATTGTCACTATTTCCTTTTGGTTATTTGAAAATCCTTTAAAAATTGCTTGTGTAATTTTTTTTTATTTTTTGTAAAATTTTTGTTTTGTGTGTTTTTGCTTTTTAAACATACTTCATGATGGGTGTGGTTTTTGTTCGTTTCCGATGAAATTGCATTGTATTTGCACTCTTTAAAACCTTGAAATGACAGGCCTGACAAAATATTATAACATTTCAAACTACGTGTAGTTAAAATAAATTTTACTTTGTGTTTTCAGGATTCCAATATGAATTTAAGCATAGTTTTTGATACCTCGCCTGTTATCAAACGAGTTTCAATGGACAGTTTGACAAATTCAAAGCTTCTTGAATTGGGTAGTCCACAAAAAAATTCTTCAAATATATGGGATGACCCAAGGCTTCCTTCACCAGTCATTTCTGCTTCTAGAAAGAACTCTGATAAAGAAAATTTCGCTTTGCCTCAAATTCCCTCTAGAAGAAACAGTAAAATGTCTTCAACTAAATATAGCTCTGGTGAAATTCAAGGTAATTATTTCTTTTCAGCTTATTATGAGTATTTTTAGAGTTTTAATGTCTGAAGTAGTTTAAATGAAACTATTAACACTGTATGAAGTGCAGGAATTTGGGGGTCAGCTCTGTAAATATTTTGCTCAGAGATCGCGTAGAATGTAATTTTTCGGGTCATTTTTTAAGGATTGAAACTTTTCTGGGATTACTTGACTTCACACGTTTTTGTCCCCCTTACCTACCACAACCCCTGGTTTAACTGAGATGGGCCCTGAAGAGTGCTCTGTTTCTTCTATCCAGACCCAGAGGCGTAGCAATAGGTGGGCGAACCGGGCGACCGCCCAGGGCCTCGCGCCTCCCGGGGCCTTGCATCTCTACTTCGTTTCAACTTTTATCTAATTGAATTTTGTTCCGAGACAACATTTTACTAAGCATTCCCGAAACATTCAGATGAAAATACTAACTTTTTTCGTCTTAAAAAGAAAGAAACGAAGGGCCTCGCTTCGAGCTTTTGTCCGATTCAAGCTTTTCTAAACTTTCGGCGCACTCGTTTATTCAGTGGCCGCAGTTTTGTCTAAATCCTTATCTGAATCTACCTCAAGAACATAAGTTTGTTTCAATTGATATTCTAGAGGTTCCCTTCTATATTTATTGCACTAAATGTGCAACCAAGTAGTGGTGGTCTAACGGTACGCGGACTTCGCAGCCAGGTGGGGGCCCCTGATTACGAACTGAAACTAAACGAGCCATTTTTTGTATACTCAGGGCCTGATTTACCAAAAGGCTCGGCAAACAGAGCCTGATTACAGATTAGGCAGTGGCCAAAGGCCACTGCTCTTTTTAGCCAGTGCTTTTTAGGAGCCCCAAATAGTTAAAATTTTTTTTCCCAATGGTTGAAATTGTAAGGTTGACTAGATGAGACCAGCCAAAAGGGTTGGTTTAGGGATTCCTGGCGCCTCTTAGACCATCCACGTGCGTCAATTTTTTCACTAATATTTTGAAGGACGATGCCAGAAGGCCGCTAAGTTCGAATAAAATCGAACGAACGAATAAACAATTAAAACCAAATATTATATAACCACGTAAAAACAAATGCACGAATGCATTGGTGTTGGATAATTAAGAACTGTAACTTATCTTCTCTTACATCCAGAACCTGATTTACCAATAGACCCATAACCCCCCTCCCTTGAGGTCCCCAGCTCAAGGGACTCCTAAAACTTTTTCACCAATATTTTGAAGGACAAGAAAATATGTTTTTTCTGAACACATTCATCAAGAAAACCAGGAAAATAATCTTTTATCTGAATAAATGTTCAGTGAAGTTTGAAATGTACCCCGTGTGAAGTAGTAGCAATGAGTGAAATAAAGATTGAATAACACTGCTGCCAGTAGCAATGTAGGTGAACTGACGAAAAGATATAAGATTTTAACTAGAGGTGCAACATCGATGACAAAACATCGATGTTTCAAAACGTGGATGTTAGAAATTAAAATATCGATGGTATCGATAAATCGACCCAAAAACATCGATGTTCTGAAACATCGAAAATTTTCAACCGCATCTTCGAGAGCATTAAACTCTAAAAAATGTTTTAACGCTAGACCTAAATTCACAGTAATCAATTTTGTAACTAAGAAGTTTTTTGTACTATCAAAGAAAAGTCGATAATAATAGTGAAAGTTAACTATTAGCATTACAAATTAAGTAACGTAAAGAAATAAATAACTCATTTATTTAAAATGCAAAAAATTGAAACACTAATACAAATTAATTGGAACAATTTTGAAACTTTTTTTCATTTTTTTTGTCTGAATAATACACGTCATAGAAGTAAGTAATTCAGTTAAGATGGATAACTAACAGTAAATAAAGCTTTCCGATGTGATAGAACTAATTAATAATGAAGCCTGAGTCATAGTTGTAATTTGTAAACACGTTCACATTTTTAATGAATATTTTTGGTTCAAGCATAAAACATCGAACGTAAAACATTGATGTTAGAAAAAAACATCGCCCCCTCCTACATCGATGGTAAAAACATCGATTTCGATATCGAATCACTAGTTGAAACTCAACGGCAACTTTTTCAAATTCTACAAGTAAAGGGGCCACTGCAAATGTGATGGGCCTACTGTCCCAAAATTTCTAAACCGAGCCATCTAAACACACCATTTACACACTGTTGAAAATGCTCCCCTTTCCCCTTTTCATTCAGGACCTTTTATTTGTTGATGGTAATTTTGTAAAAGTAAATTTTTGAACTATTAGTTGAATTTCTTGATTTAAAGTCTGTCTTTTCTCCTGAAACAAATTAACTGAAAAAAAAAAGTTGCAGCAATAGGTGAAATAGCAAATTAGATTTAAATCGCAGTCGATCTTTTACAGTGTAATTGAATAAAATTTAGAATGAAAAAGTATTTCTTTGCAGTTTTATAATTTATAAATTTATTCCATAGCTCATCAAAATATTGTGCCAAAAAGTTAAGTAAATCAAACATTTCAAACTCCCCCAAAAGTAGTTATTTCACATTGTACGTTTTCATCTTAAATATATTTTAAAATGTATAATACTTAAATTTTTATGATTAACGACAAAAGTGAGAAGCTTGGTTTTGTACTCAGAATAGTGGAATAACTTAATCTAGAATTAATCTCAAAGGGGGGGGGGGGCCTCGCAAAATTTTTTCGCCCACTCTTAATTTTGTTCTTGCTACGCCACGGTCCAAACCAGAAGCCAAGTAAACCCCTGGTCCAGTACCCCCAGAGGTATGGATTCACGTGGAGGACTTTGTGACTGTGACTCTTATGTAACGGGTAATTAACCATTAGTGACAATGGTGGATCTTTGGTCGGCTAGGATCGAACTCGGGACCTTTTGGTTAAGATTTCTGGTGTTACTGTGGAATAGCTTTAAAGACTCCACTTAAAATCATGGCCTCAAAATTTCTTCAAGAAAAATTTGATTTGAAGCAGTAACTTATTGTCTGCTGGCCACATCTGGCTCCAAAAATTGGTCTGTGCGGCGCATGGTTTTGTTCAATGTTACAAATCAAAGAGCACGAGAAGTGACATTGTCAAAAATTTGGAGCCAAGTATTCAGAAATCTGTTGCTGAAAAACAAGCATTTAATTAAAAAAACTGAAAGTAATAAAAATAACCATTATTGGTTTGTAATTTTCTTTCCAGTGTTATATCTTTCTATGTTATTCAGAAAATAAAATGTTTAGAAATTTTATATGTGTTCTGGTCCGTGTGAATGATTTTAGCATGATCTGCGGCCCTTTTTCAGAAAAAGTTTTGATACCAACGATTTAAAGTAAGAATTTCAAGTAATGGTTGATATCACATTTTTGCTTATGATCTATGTAAAATGATAAACTATCTATATTATTGGAACTTATTGTTTAAAAACATATTAAAATATCGTTTTTATAATATTTAGTTAATCACACTCCCAAAGCTGCTGGAATGTCTTCTTCTCTGGATACAAAAGTTGATTATATTGGTAATTCTTCGGACACATGTTTAATTTCAGAAAAAAGGTAATTTTCTTTTTGTATATAGTACTTTAAGATTGCGTATTTTTCCATATGAAAAAACCTTAACCTTATGTATTCTTTTGGTGATGCATTTTAAGTTATGTTCAGTTTCCCTTCATTATGATGTGTCATTGTCTGGAGACAACAAAATAATATTGTAATGACGAAATTCAACCGTTATCTCATACCTAATGTAATATAATTGTCCATAGTCTAACTGCAATGAATTAAGTGCGCGGAAAAAAGTATGCCAGTTTTGTTTATTGTTTAAAAATCAAGAGAATACTTTTTCTAATAAACATATCTTTTTTTGATAGCAAATGCAAAGAATTTTTTTTTTAAATGTAATTTTTCGGGGGAAAAAAAGCCTGGTATATCCCTAAATGAGTGATTAAATGAGGCATGATGTAATGGGAGATTACTGTATTTTATTCTTATTTCTTTCTTATGCTGTGCGTTGGCTTTCTTCATATATAATTGATTGAGCTTTGAAATTTTGCTTTTAGAGCAAAATCATTTGAATCCCCAACTGCTGTAACGACGCCTCAAAGACGACCACCAAGGCATGGAGCAACTTCTTCTGCCAAGAAAGTGTTTGGAAGTATAGAAAAGGGACTGGATCGGGTTAAGAACTTGTTAACTCCTAAGAAACGAATCTATGGCTGTGGACCAGACGGCCCCAAGAAAGTAAAAGTATGTTTGATTTAAATATCTTCTTTGTGACTTATTTGTTTTATTATTTCATGCAATAATACTTAATTCTCACTTACTTGTATAAAGTAAGAGAAGTATTGTCTTCACAAAAAAATTTTATTCAAATTAAATTTTTATTTTAATTAACCCTGAAGCTAGCGGGGAAAGTTTGCCATCTTTGGAGGAATTTCTGCTTTTTAATAAAACTTTTGCGACAGAGTGAGATGGAACAAAATAAAAGTCTAAAAACGAAACTAATCAGTGAATAAGTGAAATCTAGGAAGATTCAAGCCAAGTAATCTTTTAAATGTATTTTTTTTTTTTATTATGAAATGAAATATCGAACAGGAAACTACTATTCATTGAAGAAAATAAATACCTTTGTGCGAAAGATGTAGAGTTTAAATCCAACGTTAAAAATGCACCTGTATATTTGCATTTTTAACGTTGGATTTAAACTCTACATACTATTCATTGGTACAGATAATTATTCATGGGTAAAGTGAGATCATCTGTTATAATTTTACTTCGTAATCAGTCGCCACCATTCTTTCGTAGAATGCTGAAATATTTTATGTAGAACCTGTTTAGCATTTTAATGTGAACCTCCTTTTTTGGTTACAAATGAATGTTTTGAAATGGACTACACTTGTTTTTTGGGTGAATCAATTTTAATTTCAAGTAATTTTTCGTATCAAGATGTTTTCTCCAAAGCATCACGCTATCTTTCTCCAGTAGTGAATTAAAATTTTATCGCCACTTGTAGAATCTAGATGATATATACCTTTAAATAGTTTTCTGTTTTACTGTACACAGACTGAGATAAGCATAATCCTCAAAGATTTTAAATTTCAACGGAAATTATTTTTACATATTTAAAGAGGGATACAGCCAAACTTTGTTAAAATTAACTACAATTGACCTTGCAATCTGTTTTATCGGAAAAGCAATACACTACAAATCATAAGGCAGGGATCGGAAATGCAGTTCGTCTTTACAGTAATTTGTTTTAAGCATGTTTGAATTAGCATTGTTCGACAGTATATTGTATTAGAGTAAAGGTCGAGATAAGCAGTCGCCACAGATTTTTTTTTTTTTTTTTTTTTTGGGCGACTACTAAATGTGATATTGGTTCCAAGTTGGTGACCTACGTTTTTTCTGAACAAAAATAAAAATTGCCCCATGCATTGTGGCGATTATGAAAAGAAAATAGCCATCAGCATCGTCACTGGCCGGCAATGTTAACTTAGAGAGAAAATCGTTGCATTTGACCTTAAAAACATCTAACTACATACTTTCAGTCTAGAAAATGCAATGAAACTTTGCTGGAAAAATAATCAAAGATGACCAAATCTATGATTAATTAGCAAATTAAAATTTTTTAAAAATTAACTTTAAGTATGCACATGCGATAAATTTTTGTTTTATTTGAATAATGTCTTATTATTTGGATTTCAAAATAAGTAATTTTATTTTTCAAAAAAGTTTGTTAGTTTTTCTTAAACCTTTTCACGTTTTTCTTAAACCTTTTCCTTTTATATATAGCAATTTAGTCAAGATATATGTAAGTACAAAATGTAATATTACTGTATGCAGAATTAAGTGGTACAGGATTAAAGTTTTGGAACATAGTTTAAAGTAGCAACTAGCTTTTTTGGGTTTACTGGGCCACTCACTAATGATGTTTTTTAGTTTCCAGCTTTATTTAATAAGAAACTACAAATCATGTGGTGTCATCATCAAATTTTATAGGAAGTAAATTGCAATTTCGTTATTTAATTTTCATAGCAACTAATTGTTCAGTATGAAAATGCACTCATTAATAGCTTGCTTAAAAACCATTTCTTTATGTTTTTTTATAATTTCTCTCATAGAATCTTTGTAATGTATCTGCAATAAATGACAAAGTTACACCAGAAGAAGTTTTAGAATCTCTACAAAGTGCTTTAATTAGAAAAGGAATACCTTGTAAACAAAATGGGTAAGTGTCAAAAATCTGGCAATAAGTAAATAAAGCTGCATGAGTAATAAAATAATGAGTGTTTATTGCAGAATTTGCTGCCGAATTAAAGCTAGATAAGTGTTTTATCTGAATTTCTGTAAAGTTCAATGCAATTAAAAAAAATCCTCCTGAAATATGCTCTGATTAACATTTATAGCACGCCGTAGGATTTTTACTTTAACATTACAGCATTTTGAAAAGTGCTTCCTCTAGTTGATGCTTCAAAAATAAATTTATTTCTGTGAAGTAAGAGATGTATGCAAATAGGAAAGTAGAATACACTCTTAGTTATTGTTTCATCAATTCACTTACTATTTTAGATGACAACAGGTCTATTTTAACATTCTAGATGCAGCAATATTTGTTTAACAGGCATAGCAGTTAAATTTATGAATCCTGCATGCCTTTTCAGTGTTACTTTCTAATTTTACCTTCGTTTGTACCCTATATGTATATACTTTAGGAAAGGTTGAGAGTAACAATTAGCATAATGTTATTGATTTCTAAGCAGTAGAATGGTATAGTCATGAAAAATCTGGGAGAGTTGTTTGGAAGCAGATGCAGTCAGATTTCACATTCACTTTTACCATAATTATACTTAGTAATGCCGAACGGCTAAGTTCCGAAAGTTAACATTTGTTTTACCTATGATACTAGCAGATGTTTCTACTACGCAGTAGCATGGGTGCAAGACCTTCCGTCTTAGGACGGATTTCCGTCTTGACGAAATCACCCAGTCTGATATCGGGACGGGAAAAAAAATCGATCTCATTCCTTCAGTTTTTTTTTTTTTTCCAAAGACATAAAAATAAACGAAACAAAAATTTGGATTTCTCTAAATCACCCTTAAACTTGTCAATGTTTACAGGTTTGGCGTAAAGTTAACATTTGGATTGTTTTTCACGCCTTTACCCGTCAGTCTCGATTTTTTACGCATTTCGAAATTAGATTGCATACGCCTCAGAACCGTCTCCCACTTTGGTTTTCTGTGATTCTAACACATAAATATCTCTAATTTTGTGCTTGCCATTATTTTTTACAAATCTTATGTTTCATGTTCCACAACAGAAGACTTGCACGATCGTCATTTTGACACGCTCCTTCGGAAATTTCAATACAGCTGCATCCGAGTTGAGTTAGGCTGGAGCATAAATATCCCCCCCCCCCCCTGAAAATTTATCACAGATATTTCAGATGGCAATTGGAAATTTAGGAATTTAGGCAGCAAAATTATGCATTAGTTGGGAAATGCGAGTTATCAAAACTCATAAATTTTTTTCATCATTTTTGAACCAAAATTTTGGTGATCATAGTCATATTTGCGTATATAATATTTAAATCAACCCTTTGCATTCATTCTTTTCTATCATTCTTAATTTTGTGCTTTTTTCAATTAAATTTGAACCAATTTCAAGAATTTGATCCCCCCAAAAAATAATTAAATAAAACCCTCACTCTAATATTATCGAAAAACTAATAAATTTTGATTTTGGACCTTTTTTCAATCCCTGAGGATACGTTTCTGAACCTCATTCCTTTCCCTAACGTTACCAGATATATCCTGCAATCGCTTTTTAAGACATCATTTTCGAAAAAAATTTGGGCGAGTGCCTTCGAATCTCCTCTCTCATAACAACACTAAAAAGTTTAAAACTATTTTTAAAACTGAAATTTTAAGGAGTGAGAAAGTCCCTGAACACTCCATTCTCCTGACGTTATCAAATATGTACTATAATTTTGTTAGTACAGCTGTGATCTAGAAAAACTTCCGAGGCTACTACTTCGGAATCTTCATTTCTTAACATTATCGGAGATCGTCTAAAATTTCGATTTGATAACTTCAATTTTCAAAAACTGCGAGGGAAGAGTACCTACATTTAACTAATCTATAGATAAGCCACAACACATTCTGATATCACCAAAGATCGTCTAAAATGAGGTTTTTAGAACTCAAATTTCGAAAATCCCCCCCCACCCCATTTTTGCTTGTATATACTTAAAACTATGATCTTTCTACGTAAAATAAAATGAGTACCAAACCCCCAGTTTTGACACAGTAAAATCAATAAGTAATTGTTTTTCCCCCCTTGAGCACGCATGTGTGTGTGTGTGGGGGGGGGGGGGGTGTCTCAAATATTTTCCGTCTTGGAAGCATGGCCAAACTTGCACCCATGCGCAGTAGAATTAATGTCATAACGCTAAAAGTGAAATAATCCAAGAGACTTGTTTAAAATAATAGCCAATGATTTCTTGGTTAAACAGGAATAAAAATAAACATAATGATCAAATTATAAGAAGGAAACCCTTGCCACTAAGCGATGTTCTAACAAACACACTCTTACCCAAACTGGCTTAATGGCCGATGAACGAAGGATGAAAGAGAAAGAACACGTCAGATCCTTCATTATTTAAGCCAAACAACTATTTTGCATAGGATCGGGCATCTAGTGATGCCAACCTGAAATAGCCAGAAAAGTCGAGGCGTCAGCCTAATTTGAATATGCACGTTTTTATACATTGTACTACATAAGGTAGGATAACTCAGGTGAACGTTGTTTTTCACACTATTAAAAATGTAAAAATTCGAATTGGCGCGTAAAAAATGAATAATAACTAAAAGGTGTAAAAGTTGGCGAGTATGACTCCCTTTAAAAGCATATACATATGTATCTTTAACTGTTCAATGGTTAAAAAAAAAAACCTAATATTTTTCATGTACAACCCAGTGTCTCAGTGACTTCTATGCCGCAGACCAGGGTTTAATTCCTGAGTTTGACTCAAGCCTTTCATTTCTTCAGTGGAGTAATAATATGGGTGCCAAGCATGTGTGTGTGTTTGCCAATTAAAGCCTGGGGTTCTGCGCCTGGCTGATTACTTTACCAGAACATCGGCCTTGCAATCCAGAGTCCTTGGTCATGAAAACAGCGATGGGCACAGTAGGCCTTGGCCCCCATGGGCTGTTGCACCATTGAGTTTAGTTGATAATCTTCATTCAAGCAAGTTACCGTAAAATCCCGAAAATACCCCCCCCCCCTTTTCAAAACCAAATCGGTACATTTCAGGGGGGGGGGTTATAATCAAGATTTTTTTTTTTTTTTAAATCACAAAACGATCGTATAAGAAAGATTTTGAGATGTCAAAGAATAAAAACATCGGCGTAAAAAATTGAATGGTGGCGCCATCTTTTAGTAAAAATAGGATTTTTAGCAAGATTTCAAAAATTTGATTAAAAAGCAGTTAAAAACCAAAATTAAAAATGTGAAAATTTGCACTTTCCTTGTTTAGGAAACTTGCGTACCTAGTTTTCACGAAGTACGCAAGCATTTGCGATTCAGTTAGAATTCAATGGAAGTTTTGTGCAAAGATTATCTGTTGCGTTCATGCCAACGCTAGATTTCTAATTTCTTCTCGACGGCGAAACTCCTACGAGACAAATTGGACCACGTGCTGAGTAAGAGAGCGAAAGATCAACCACAGCGCCAGGGAGTCCTTTTACTCCCTGACCACAGCTGCTAGAGCAATAAGAGCGATTGGGGCTATCACGTGACGCGAACGAAATGCTGCGGCGCTGACCTTGAGGATAAACCGGTTTGGATGAATGGAGAAACTAGGTCACGTCTACTGGCGCGTGTGTAATGAGGAGCGTTCCCGAAAATGAAATCTGCGAAATAAGGGGGGGGGGGGTTATATTCGGGATTTTGAAAAAAATTCTCTTTGGACGAAAAAGGGGGGGGTATATTCGATGGGGGGGTTACTTTCAGGATTTTACGGTAAGTGTTTTCATTTTAGCAAGATCCATTTTATTGTTTTCATTCTCATACTAATGTGCTTTTTTATTTTTTAGCTACACTCTACGGGGAAAGATATTAGATGGAAGAAAAGTTCAGCTCAGGTTTGAGCTAGAAGTGTGTCAGTTGGTTAAGCATAAGCTGGCAGTTGGTATCCTTAGAAAACGTCTTGAAAGTGATAGCATGGCATTATAAAAGAGTTTGCGAAGAAGTACTCAAACTTGCTCTTTTTGGAAATACCAGCCCTGCGGCAAAAACGTGTTTGATTCTTTTTATGTGAAATGATTGAACTGTGAGGTATGTATTTACGGTGAAAAATTTTATTTTAAAGATAAATAAAATATTGTTCTTTTTTGTATGTTTAAATCCACTGTTTTGAATGGATTAGCCTGAGGTTTCCATTTTTAGCCTCATTTTCCTTATAACTTGGAGTTTCATATTTTAATGTATTTATTTATTTTGAAGAGGCATCTTACAACGTGGGGTAGGAAACAGTGAAGGCTACCATTCAAGCAGTAGTCTAGTCTCCTGATATGGGAGGCTTTTTAAAAAGGCCGTCTATAAACAGATAAAGCTGTCTACCTTGTTAAATTAGTGAAGTTATTATGCAACCTATGTATTTATTTGATGTGCTGATTTAGTCAAAATTTTAAATGGAAATGAATATTAAATTTAAAAAGTTTTAAATGATAGCAGTAAATTCAAAACTGTTTGCAAGTCACAGCTAAACTGTTGTGTTAGTTACACTATTTATTTATTTTTTTAATTTTAATGTACTTACTGAATATGAAATTAAAGTTTTGCCCTTTTTAAGTAGCTATGGTACAAATGTGAAAAATAATTTTCTGCTTTAGTTTTAACATTGAAAACAGTACATTTTTGAGACTAATATAGCAAAATAAACAATGAACTTAAAATGCTTAGTTTTTAAATTGTGTGGGAAGATTCTATTTTATAGTACTCAGATCTAAACATATTGAACATAGCTCTTTCAAAAACAAAATTCATAAAGTTTTGCATTATACAAGAAAGTTGAGTTACATGTATGTGTATGTGAGCTTTCATTGATATTTTCTTCATATTTCATTCATTTATTTTTTAATCCATTGTAGGTATGACTCAATTTGAAATCAAGCTCTGCATAAGCTGTATTAGAATGCTACTAATATTCCTTCTGTAGGAATTGTAAATATGTGTAAAATATATTTTAAATGTATTTTGTATAATAATATGAACTTGTTAAATGAATAAATTGCATGTTTATCTAAAGTGACTAGAATTCTTGTTTTTGCACATAGTGAAATTTTTAAAAATATATGCAGTATGTACATATTACTTACTTTTTTTTAAACTTCCTTAACTTTAGATATTGGTTTTTGAAAAAATGGTTATGAAATTTCTTCCTATATTTGGGGTGGTGCACTATACAAACCATATTGAACAATAATACAAACGTATTTTTCAAAACAAATACAAGCATTTTTTTTAACCAACATTAGTTTACAACAAATACAAGCATTTTTTTTAAAACCAACATTAGTTTACAACAAATACAAGGATTTTTTTTTTTTGCACTCACCACGTGGCAAATGGATATTTTTGGATCTAAAAGATGTAAAAGAAAAAAAAATTGGGAGTTTTTGTTAAGAAAGCTATGGGAAAGAGATGGAGTGAGTTAGTTGCCTTGCTGACCTCCATGCTTAACCAATATTAAGGAAAATGCAAGCATGTTGAAAATTTCAACTATCAACAATGAACCCATGTATAAAAATTGGTAAATAAGTTTCAGTTTTGGCCATCCAAATGCTAATTTTGATTTCATGGCATTCCCCTGAGTTTTTAGTTGTATAATGTTTGAAAATTTTGGTATCATGATAACTTTTTTGTTCACTCATTATTTTGTTTGTCATTCATACAATATCCAGCCAATGGTAGAATTTTGTCTTTGCACTGCAGCCAAGTTGCTTTTGCACTGTTGGCAGTTTTGTCAGGAGTACTTTTTGGATCTTATTATGCTAGAACTACATATTGATTTTGTATTGCTGAATGAAATGTTTAATTTCTTAGTTTTAATAAGGGAAAAGGTTCAACATTATTAAAGCACAAAGTTGCAAAAATATTGCAGGCATGTAACCCCCTTTTCAAATCCTGCAATGTTTTCAGCCTCTGCAAAAGACTGCTTAGCATCAGAAGCTCAATACTTTTCTTCACTGACAAAGGTTTACCATGAGTCATGGATATGAAATATTTCAGTTTTGTGTTTTAAAAAAAATTAGTATTTTTTCTCAAGAAATCATTTAGTGAAAAGATTCAGTATTTCAATATTACAATTTTCTTTACATTTATTAACATCAACAAAATACTGGTGCAAGCTACCAGGCTCATCATTTTTTAAATTTTCCTGGGCGGGGGGGGGGGGCAAAGGAAATGTACTCAATGCAAATAAAATGGCAAAATATATAAGCTTTTTTACAAAATCGGGCGATTTCTCAAAGACTGCAAGAGTGGGG